>VJMH01005319.1:0-14207 GCA_009835185.1 Aphanomyces stellatus | reverse complement strand
TGCGGGGGAAGCAAGTGGCGACGCTGGTACACCAAGGACCCGAACCCCATGAGAGACACAGTGTGCCCATCATGACCACACATGTGGGCAGCACCAGGCACTTTGGACTCGTATGAAAGTTGGGGATTGCGTTCGGTCATAGGCAATGCATCCATGTCACCACGGAAGGCAATGCATGTCAATGGGGATGTCGAGGGACCGTCAGTGGGGCCAAAGATGTCCACGACCAAACCTAGATTGACATCTCTGGTAAGGAGAATGAGCCGTACAATAGATCAACAAACCCGTGGTGGCGCAGTCGCGGATGTTTTCAGGTGGGACGCCAACTTGATCGATGAGATATTGCTTGACGAGGGCTTGGGTTTTGAATTCCTGAAAACTCAACTCGGGGTTTTCGTGGATATGTTGGCGGACCAACGCGAGGTCGGCAAAGAACGTCGTAAAGTCAGGCTTCATAGGGGATGGAGGATGCGCGGGTGTCGATGGATATTGGAAAATGATCAACGGACACTCAATCGTAACATGTCGGACGTATCCAAACAGAAGGTTTACAGACTTTCCGAGGTTGCTGGGGATACATATGTAGAGGGTAGTCCAATGTCCAATGCATTACGTGTTCGTGCTTTGTGGTATTGGGTGGCGTAGGGGCTATGTTGGGCTGTTCTTGTAAAGTAGGATTATACTGACTGTGTTATGTTGTTGCCCAATTTTGATTTCTTTTTTCATCCGCCTGCGTGGGCAGTCGTACGTCAACATCGATTAGAATCTGCAACACAATCAATTGGAAACATAGCGGACATGCTTAACACGTTCGTCGTCATGGGATTGGAAGTTTATCGAAGTCACCACGCATCATTGTTATTATTGCATGGTCAACTCTACAGTTCCAGACGCGTTGAATTCGGAGCAAAGTCCTTGTGGTCCGACTCAGTATGCTTTTCAAGGTCACATGACATACATTCATAAATAGTGTGTGTCGTTGGACCGTTCTGAAACAGTCTGATGTTGATCCTCAACAGCATCATATCATATGTTCGTTCCACTAGAGTCCTGGACTTGGATTTTTCCCACTGTCTCCTTAACGGTATCGTTTCTTCAACTTCTTAACCACCATCGACGATTTCCAGTAGCAAAACAACGTCGACTCCGTGGAATTTGCGGGCACACATATTATTGTCTGTGGAGTGTTGCCATTTCGAGTTTTTTCTGTTGCGACATTCGCATTTTTCGAAATGACAATGACAAACATGGAAATAAAAAATATCTGCTTCAACCAACAACTACATATATTCTGATTCATTAACCTACGCAAGCAGGTCGGCCGTCATGATAGCCAATTCTTCAGGGGCATACACGGTGCAGCCAAATCGTTGGTTGACAATTTCCAAAAACATACGCGCAGCCAGCGGCAAAATCGCATCGTTGAAATCAAACTAGTGAGTTTATGAGCCGTTCAAGTTTTGAATAGAGATTCATGTACCGTGTCGCTGTGGCACATCCGGTTTTGAGATTCCGACTACATTCCAAACCATGAGATAAATTCGGAGCGATGCGTTAAAATGTACCTTGTTGGCCGTGCCAATGAAAAAGAAACAACCCGGGCGCTCCTGCAAAAAGTAGGAAAAATCTTCCGAGCCACACACAGGGAGACCCTGGGACGTGACTCTGGGCTTGCCGACGACGCCTTCCGCGATGGTTTTGAAAATGCTGGTTTCAGTTTCAGGGTTGATAAGTACGGGGTAGCCATCGTCAAATTCAATCTCGCCCTTGACGTCGTAAGCAGCACAAGTATGCTCGACAATCGAAGTCATGCCTAGGAGGGACACGACATCAAACGGAGGCACATGACTAAGCACGATTACGTTGTTGAACGGTCGAGGCAACGGTCGTAGAAAAATCCCGCAACGTTCCTGAAAGGCTCACGTTGGACGGAATGACGTTGTCGGCTTCGCCCCCGTGGACTTGGGTGATCGACACGACGGCGCTGTCATGGGCAGACAAATTGCGGCTCACAATCGATTGCATGCCGACAATGATTTGCCCTGCCGCAACAATGGGGTCCTAAATTTGGGGAATACAGTCAAGGATGCACTTCGAGTAGTTTTCTGTACTTTGGTTTGATGAGGAGCAGAGCCGTGGCCACCAGGACCGCTAATGTTGATCTTAAAACGGCTTGAGTGGGCCATCATTGCACCCGGCTTCACCCCGACCATACCAACGGGAAAGGGACCATTGTGGTATCTATGCCAAAAACAATTAGTCTAAATTCGACAAATCAATCATTCCATACCCATACACTTCTTGGACAGTTTCCAAGCAGCCTTCTTTGATCATTGCTGGAGCACCTGATTGAACACTCCATAAGATTGACGAATCGAGGCAGCACAACTCACCAAAATGTCCTTCTTCAGCCGGCTGAAAGAGCAATCGAACACACGTGTGCGGGGGAAGCAAGTGGCGACGCTGGTACACCAAGGACCCGAACCCCATGAGAGACACAGTGTGCCCATCATGACCACACATGTGGGCAGCACCAGGCACTTTGGACTCGTATGAAAGTTGGGGATTGCGTTCGGTCATAGGCAATGCATCCATGTCACCACGGAAGGCAATGCATGTCAATGGGGATGTCGAGGGACCGTCAGTGGGGCCAAAGATGTCCACGACCAAACCTAGATTGACATCTCTGGTAAGGAGAATGAGCCGTACAATAGATCAACAAACCCGTCGTGGCGCAGTCGCGGATGTTTTCAGGTGGGATGCCAACTTGATCGATGAGATATTGCTTGACGAGGGCTTGGGTTTTGAATTCCTGAAAACTCAACTCGGGGTTTTCGTGGATATGTTGGCGGACCAACGCGAGGTCAGCAAAGAACGTCGTGAAGTCGGGCGTCATGGAGGTTGTTTGTTTCGTAGTAAATTGGAAAATGATCGACTGAAACAACAAAAGTGAATTGGAAATAGTTTTGTGGCTCGCATATACTGTTGTGTGATGTTTGTGTTCTTCACCGCAACGTTCGAAGAAACACATGTTTGTATTTGTATTGCCTTCTGCGTTTCAAAATTGTTTCAAGTCTCTTTCGCAGCAACGGTGCCAGTGCAGAGGGTTTGATATGAACGTGTATTTCTAACACAGCAATTCTGAGTGACGTTGAAACAGCCCATCAATCGTTGTCGCGAATGTGATTAAATATTTTTTGAAACTGTCAAATGACAAGCATTCCAGAAAATGTGTGCGATTGGACTCATGCGAGAGTGCACGTTGATTTTACCACAGTGAACCATGTGGGGTCTTATTATAGAGGAACGTTGAGTACTACGTAGTACGACGTAGCATTCACAAAATCAAAGGACGCGCTGAATGAGTCGAGCAATGGTGGTCTTAAGCTGTATTGTCGAGCAGAACCCAAATCACCCCGAATCAACCACCCGCAGATAACAGAAGAGTCAATGACAATCATTCTCTGAAAGTGAATGCGGTTGGACCTATTATTTGGCATCTGGTGTTATTTTGGAGAGAGTATAAACATACGACAGGGGTGTTTGGGTCACTCAAGAGCTCACGTCTTTCGAGAAGCAACATCTCGCCCGCCACGTCCACCCCTCGTTGTCGCTTAGCGTCCGACTCAAGTGGACGATCCGCTGTCGAATAAAATGCAGCTCGAGGATATGAAACAAATGAAATAAGTTACTGGGTTTAAGGGCCCCAAAGGCAGAGCATTTTCGCCGTCGAATAGTACGCAGCTCGAGGATGTAACGCACGGATAAGCTACTTGGTTGAATTTCGTGGGCTGCAAGAAAAAAGCCGCGACGTCACACTGACGTGACAGCAAACTGTGTGTATTCGCGAGGCAAGTTTGTGCGGAGTTAGTTTAGCCCCCTGTTTCTATTCAAACCCAGGATTATGTTTGTAAGGCTGTATGACAACCGCATTGCATAGGACGTTGTATTGCGGAACGCAAAATCATGTAGTGCACATTGGTGAATGAATATTGCCATGTTTCTATGTCATGAATCTGCAAAACATGGACTTTTCTGGAATCTTTGTCAAGAGTAGTTTGTGATCTGCTAATTTAACATTTTCACGGTTTCGGCATCTCTTGGTGGTAGGCACAAATGTCTTGAGTCACAACATACGATTTACCCGCGTTGTTGTCGTCTTGGATGCATTTGATCAGCCCTTGCGCCACATAAGCTGTCGACATGAGTTCCCCACACAAGGAAGGCGGGGCATTCGCTTTGTAGTATCGCCCCATGGCGGTGTCGGTTTCCCGTGGGCAAAGCGCGACCACGCGCACTTGCGTTTTATCTCCAAAGAACGCACCCGTGCATTCTGTGAGGCCAACAAGGCCAAACTTGGTCGCCGAGTAGACGGGAAAAGAGGGCGAGGGCATAAGCCCAGCCAAACTTGAGACGTTGACAACGACGGGCGAGCCACGTGTGCCGTCCAAGCGGTGCAATGCGAGCTAAATACAATTATCAAAGTCGATGGTAATAGATGGTTGTGTACCTGAGTGCCTCGGATAGAACCCATGAGATTGATTTCAACGATTTTTGTCCACGAGAGGTCGGCCGGATCATTCGCGTAAAAATTGTCGATTGGCGACGAGATGCCAGCGTTGTTGACGAGCACATTCACAGGATGCGACGGAAACGCAATCGCACAGGCGTCAAAGACCCCAGCGAACGACTGCAAGTTGGACACGTCGTGCGGGAGCCAATGGACGCGGTCGACTGGAAATTCCACGGAAAGTGTGTCGGCGTTCTTCTCGAGTTCGTCGACATCGATGTCCGTCATGAGAACGCGACCACCGCCTTCAAGGATGGCGCGGGCAAAGGCCAAACCGAGGCCACGGGCGGCCCCAGTGACCACAGCAGTGACGTCGACAAGTCGCATGGATGCTCGAAATTGTAAAATGAAAAGTAAAGACGATGGAGCCAATCATGGGGTGGGTAATTTCGTAGGTTTCACGACCAATGCTTTTACGTGTACAGTCAGTCTATGTAATAACTTGTCTATGTATGGTGCAGATCGTTAGGAAGGTGCGATTCGCACCACAGGTCACTCATGGCTATGATACTAGTAACTCGCAACAATTGAAGTCGTCAAAGAGAATTGCACGACAGTAAATTTGGACTCGACAAGCCGGACGGAACGACAAGTATTCCCGGACGAGTACGTATTTAGTAATTCGACAATGAAATAGATATACTACTTTGATTGGCTAAACACATCGCTAATACAAATTATTTCAGCCATTCAAAATACTAGCATGTTATTAGCCTTCAACGTAGTATTTTATTACTGAAGTAATAAAGGAATAAAATGGGCTAATAACATGATAGTATATAGTATATAGTATATAGTAAAAGGAGCGTTCAATAAATCTAAATTTTAATTCAGATTTGTTGGTACAAAATCACAGTACGCCGAAATACATGAGGGAACTTCAGTGTCCGGGGATACCAATCCTACCATGTTATTTACACACATGCGATTTCCCTTTTCGGTTCGAAATTGGAGCCCACGTCCCAATTGAAACTACTTGCGAATGAATTATCCATTTGCCAAATCAATGAAATTACAGGGTCATGTTTTCTGACCAATGGGGGGAGGGGAGAATTCCACCAAAATTACCCTAACTCGAATTATTACGAAGCCAACAGGAAATTCCCTGAATTGGCTCATTGTTTCAATGAACTAGCTGAGGCACCGAAAATTGGCCGCGGCGACAAGTCGGGGCTCATCTCGAAAATATCGTATGTGCTTCACAACCCATGAATATAAGATTTTTTGACAGTTTTTGAGACAGAGAGTGCGGATATACTCCGTTTCGATTTGCAATGATGTTTTGACATCAAATATTGTTGTTTCATTCAAAACTCGAACGCCGTGTCCAATGAATCGACGACATGCATAGGAATCGGCAGAAAGAATTAGCCAATCAACGTGCGTTTGTAGACTTTGTTGCACCAATCAGAATTGACAATTCCATTTCCATGTAAAAGGGGCTCGCACGACATTTCGTTTTCCACGAGTTCCACACAAAAACCAAAAAAATTGAATGGATCGAGACCAAGAAACTCGAGTTGTTATATTGAGTGTGTCCACTGCCACTTGTACTTCTTGGCAGAGTCGTGCGTTGTGACTAAACATCAAATCACGACAGGCAATGTGATCTGCTGTGCGGCGAATGGAACCCACCGACGTTTTCGCGTGCAAGAAAGAGACGCTCGATGACAAAACAAAAGTGGAACTCCTCTACGAGCGCCTCCTCGTCGTCCAGTCGAGTTATGCGGAGCTTGAAGACACGGCATTGTCCCAGGACGACAAGATCGACAACGACAAGCTGCGGCTTCGAATGGACCTCCACGCCAAGAAGGAGCAATGCGAGGCCTTAGAACGCGCCTTGAAGGAGGTCAAAGATGCCAACGAGCGGCTTGTTGAAATGTTGAGCGGGGCGCAGCGGGCGTGGAACATACTCGAACATGAATTCCAAGCGGCCAAGGACACCCATGAGCAGCAAAGTCAGGATTTCCGAGACGTTGCACGGTCGTGGGAAGCGAAATTGATGGCGGAGAGTGCCCAACACGCAACGGATGTGCAACACTTTAAGGCCAAACTTGAGCGTTTCCACGCACAAGATAAGGGAGGTCGGGGCTATTTCATGCCAAGGAGGTCAAAGAATGCATCGACCAGCGCTTGGAGTGCAAGGAATGCCTTAGTCCTGGCCCGATAACATCCGATGACCAAGATTTGAAATCTGCGACACTCGCCGAGCCCAGTCGATTCTCGAAGTGCCAGCGCCAAGACCACGAGTCCCCGCGAAACGAACGAACCAGTGACGAATCTCTGGTCCAACCGTCCCTTGAACCAAGCTTACAAAAGACGCGGGCGGCCAATCGTCGTACGCAGTCGGCGTTTGAGGTTGCCAATTTGCCTCCTTTGACGCCTGCGAACGAGTTTGAGTGGGCCGATGGGACGCGTCACGTCGTACCTGAGACATGGGTCTTTCCATCGGTTACGTGCCGCGATTTGTGGGTCGTGTGGTTCCGTGGGGACGGTCAAGTGCGTCCGTTCCGCCAGCTGCGGACGCCTCAGCTGGGGACCCAACAACAAAAAACGATGTTTGTCCAAGGCTTCGACATCATGCGCCAACTGATTGGAATTGCCACGGTTGGCAAATGGGTTGCGTCCGAAGACGCGATGGCGAAACTCGCGCCGGGTGAATTTCTCACCCTCTTCACCAAGACATTTGACCTCTTAACTGGCAAGTCGGACGATGGGACCAAGTTGACCCAACGAGGGTTTACACAGATTCACCCCGCGTCGGTCCATGCCCTCCGGTATGTGACAGTCCACCGCCTCATGGCACGTGGGACAGAGTCAACCGAACAACCACCGAGTGTCTCGACTCGGACAAAACGACAGCGTCCACTTTGTCGAGCCGACCGAGCTTCACCAACCGCCTGGACCGAATCACATGTTTCGGTGGCCAAAGGGGGCGTTGCTTCCGTTCCCAAAAACGTGGAAATTCCCCGCCACGACATGCAAGGAGATGTGGAAGTATTGGTTTTGTGGGGACAAGGCGGCCAACGTACGTCTATTTCGACTCTTTGGCACGGTTGTTATTCCACCAAGTCATGGCCAAGCCCAATATGGCTTCGCGTCGCTCGTGATGACCAAGTTGATTGGCATTGCAATTGACGACAAGTGGGTCAGCTCCGTGGAAGACATTGCGCGACTAGAAATGCCAGAGTTGATGACGCTTTTCGCCAAATCGTTTGTTGTTTTGACAAGCAAGTTGACCAAGTCCCTGCCAGGACTAAAACAATTGCGCCAGAGGATACTGACCGCCTCGTCGTTTCAACCGTGGCCACGATGATCACAAAGGCGCGACTGTAATTGAAATTATCGTTGTTATAATAAATCGCATTAGGCCAGAGGACGAAATGACAAATTTCCCAGACTCTCATATTCCGCGTTTTTGAGGTCGATGGACCACCAACTGTTTTTCCACTGACCTTTATCGAGCGAGTGATATGGATACTAGTAATACGTTTCAGTCAATGCCAACTTTCCAACATTAATGCATATTTGCGTGACAGTGGTAAGAGATGTAAGCACCTCCATGCACCTTTCTTTATTCCCCATTAGGATCGGTAAGCCCCACGGAGGTCAAACCCGAAAATTATTCCAAAACATGTTGGAATTTGTATTTGAATTTATATATTCCTCGACAAAATTTCCCCATCTATACATTTTCAAATATATTTTCGTCCCTATGAATTTATGATTTTTTCCGTCGCTCTCTGTATGGAGATGTCTTACTCATCGAGAGCGCCCTCGTCAGCGCCAAAATCGAGGGTTTCTGTGGTCCTGAAGTACTCGAGCAGTTTGACGCCAGGATGCAAGATGTCGCATTTGTTAAACAAGGCGCGCTTCCACTGTCGGTCGTGACTGCACTTGGTCCAATCTTGAGTCAATTGGACGGCCACGAGCACGATACTGTGTATCTGCAAGGTCAAACTCATGGACACGCTCACAGTCACTCAATTAGAGCTCTTCAAATCCTTGATTCGACGGGGAGAATTTGCGCTGAGTCAAAAACAACGCGGCGTTTTCGCTGCTTGCGGCCAAGACCATTGGTTTTCAAAGTCATGCTGACCGTCTTGTATGGCGTGGAAGGCGGCGACGACCAAAGCGATCTCTTGGACGAGTAAGTGGCAGCACTGTACCGGTCGCGGAAAACAACCGACCCAAGCGGCCCAGTTGCACGCCCAATTCGTTGAACGAATCATCGGACCTGCAATCCAAAGGGTCAAAACGCGGGCATTGCCAACCAAGTTAAACCAAGTGTCGTGGATTTCTTGGTCTTTGAGAATTGAATGACCGATTCGGAGCTTGAGTTGGAGTGCTTTCACGTCGTGTTTGCCAGCTTTGCTGGGTTGTGCACGTTGGCATCAAACGTGTAGACAGCGCTCGCCAGTTTTCCCAACGTTTGAGGAAAAGGACAGCCGCGCGGGCTGAATTGGACCATCGGTATCCGACAGAACACGAGCGGTGGGCCAAGTTGGATCGTTTGGGGTACTTGAACCAATTAGTGCTGGAAGTGAATCGGTTTTATGTTAATGCGCGTGCGACCCACAAAGTTGACATTGCGAAAGCACGACGCCTATTAAAATTCCCCAGGGCGCGCTGGTCATTGCTGGTTTGGAAGCCACGAGCAAACATCCAGACGTGTGGACAGATTCGGATATATTCATCACCCGGATCGATTCCAAGTTTTTGTTTGGGAAAACAATTTGTTTAAACGCTTGCCCCCACGTGTATGGTTCAGCCTGACACCGCCGATGTGTTGGGGACGAGGTCAATACCGTGGTTTTGACTCGCTTTTGCCGTCGCTTTTGGACTCGCTTTTGCCGTCGCTTTTGGACTCGCCTTTGCCGTAGCTTTTGGACTTTAGGTTGGACATGGTTTATGGCCACGATTACTCGTTGAATCTGAATACGGCACCCGCTGTGCCAATGGGGCAGTTGATGGCCATCAATTTCAAGATAATAAACGGCCAGGAAGGGAGAATTGGAAAAGGATCTATAATCAATCTGAGGGAAGGGACTGGTAATTTTCAAAATGATATTGTGTCTACGGTTATGTTTGAGCATTGCTAGAATGCTCTAATCCAAGGTGAGAAGCCCCCAGTAGAACTGTAGTGGGGGTGAAGCTATAATGGTAAAATGGTAAAACTCAGTGATTCAAACAAATAAAAATATTCGTGAGCAATTTTCTCGGTCCGCAAGTTTACCCTCTTGAAACTTGCACACATGCGCGAAGTAGAATGCTCGAATTTACGTTTACAGTATGCCAAAAGTGACAAATTCATCTTCGAAATCCGACTTCAGCTGAACATGGATGTTTTATCAGCCGAATCTGTGTTTCGTTGACATGATAGTCTCAATACCTGTGAGCGTTTTATGAAAATCGCTATGGTACTTTGATAAGAAAACTAGCTAATCGCCACTTCAAGTTGTCTCATGCAAATCCTAATTCGTTGGCATATCTATTAAAATTGTGTTTCACGCAACCACAACATCGATCGGTGTTGAAGCACGAGGCAACTGCACTTTTTCCATACTCAAACCAGTGCTGTTGTATATTCTGGCAAGTCCAACACCGCAATTCCAAAACGAAATCAGGTTCCAACACGACGCCAAAGCCACGCTGTCGACCCACACACTGTCTTCTGATTGGTTCGATGTTTCGGACCTTGGCCAATCAGTCTCCAGATTTCGTTACGATCCCATGCAATTGTCTTCTTTCACTATACGATCCTGCGCCGGTCAGCCACGTTTGTTCATTTCAAAACTCACGACCGACCACCATGGGCAACATCTTGAGCTTCGTGAGCAACCAAGTCACGGTCTTCTTTGACTTGCTTGCCTTTGCCAAGAACCCGCGCCAAGGCCTGCTCACGTGCCGCGCCAAGTATGGTGACGTCTTCCTCATCGACTGCGCACTCGTGGGCACCAAAATCGCGGGACTCTGCGGACCCGAAGCACTCGAGCAATTCGAGGCCAAAGTTTTGGATGGGTCGTTGGTCAAGAAGGATGCATTCCCGGCTTCGGTGGCCACAGTTCTCGGTCCAATCTTGAGCGTTTTGGACGGTGAAGTGCATGACGATCGCAAGAGGCGCCTCATGGAAGCGTTCACAGCCACCCAATTGGAGCTCTACAAGCCCGTGATTCGTCGCATCGTTCAAACCGAGCATTTGCGCTGGGTCAAGTCGTCGTCGTCGTCGTTCTCGCTGGTGGCGTCGACCAAAACGCTCTTGTTTAAGGTCATGTTGGCCGTCTTGTATGGCATCAACGACGACGCGATGGATGCTTACCTCGATTTTGTCGTTGTCATTGACGACTACGTAGCCAGCATCCAACGGTCGGCCAAGCAAGTTGATCCCAGAGGCATTGAAACACGCGCCAAGTTTATCGACGAGCTGATCGGACCAGCTATCGACGCTGCAAAAGTCCGCGTCGCGACGCACGAAACCAAGCCCAGTCTCTTGGATTTCCTCGTCCAAGCTGGCAAATTCACCGACGACGAACTTCGCCAAGAAGGCTTCCACATGATGTTTGCCAGCTTTGGGGGCCTCTCAACCTTGGCTGCCAACATGATTACAGCGCTTACCGTGTACCCGGACGTGCGGAAAAAAGCAGCTACTGCGCGGACGACATTGGTTGCGCAATTCCCAACCGAGGACTCGAGGTGGGCGCATGTGACTGCGTTGGGTTACCTCAACCAATTTGTGCTCGAAGTGAAGCGGTTTTACATTGCTGGGCCGACCCAAGTGTTTACGCGGGCAACGCGTGACGTGGACATCAACACTGTTCACGGATCGATCAAGATCCCCAAGGGCGCGTTGGTTCTTGCGGGTTTGGAAGCCACGAGCAAGCACCCTGGTGTGTGGGCTGACGCAGATACGTTCAACCCAGACCGATTTGAGGACTTTGAATTGGACCAAAATCTGTACAAGTTTTGCCCCCACAGCATGGGTCCGACTCAACACCGTCGTTGCGCCGGCGGAGAGCTGAGCACCGTGATTCTGAACTCGGTGTTGCTCTCGTACTTGGATTTTACGTGGGAAATGGTCCCCGACCAAGACTTTACGCTGCAACTAAACTCGGTCGTGGCTGTTCCCGTGGGCCAATTGATGGTCTCCGCCTTTGAAAAGGTGCCTGTGGAACAAGCCAACTGGCCGTTCAAGCGTGAGATGTGATCTAATCGATTTGAATCAACAAAGCCATAGTTGGGAGTTGTAGATATGTGTTACATGGTCATGGATAATCTGTCGACAACAATCCTATGAAAATCTCCCACGCTATCAGACAAACTCAATCTGCTTGACTTGGTTACTAAAACCGACTAGTACAAATACTCAAGTGTGTGTTGCCTTTACCCTTAAAGAATACTACAAATGATTTTCCGTATATTCACCCAATGGTTTCCAATTCTTGTTAACTTTGCAGTCCACGTATACAAGGTTGAATATATCATCACGGCTTTGGCATGTCTTGGCGGTTGACATGTCGCGGGTCACCGCGAAAGATTTGCCCGAGTTGGCGTCGTCTTGGATGCATTTGACCGACCCTTGAGCCACATACGCCGTCGTCATGGGCTGTCCAGGACACATGGCCGCTGGCACATTGGCCTTGATATTCCTCCCCATGTCAGTGTCGGTTTCCCGCGGACAAAGCGCCATGACGCGAACTTGCAGCTTGGCCACAGACAGGGCGCATGGATTCACTGAATCCAACAATGCCAAACTTAGTCGCCGAGTAAATGGGGAAGTAGGGCAGGGGCGCAAGCCAGCCATGCTGGCAACGTTGACAACGATCGAGGCGGTGCAGCGCAACCTACAAATCATTGTCGACTGAACGAACGGTGGAGAATGGTCGTACTTGGGTGCCTTGGATGAGGGCCATAAAGTTCACGTCAATCACTTGGTTCATGCTAAATTGGACGAATCGGCGTAAAAGGCATCCACGGGGAGTGCGATGCCGGCGTTGTTGACGAGCACATTCACAGGATGTGATACTATTTTTGAAGTATTTTTCTGTGGTAGGTTGAAAAACCAGCCATCTTTTCGACTTCAATAATTTAGATAAATAATGTATTCCACTTCGAAGAATAATATTGCATCAAAACTTGCACATTTGAGGGAGAAATTCCCACGGTGAGGGTGTCTGTCAATTGAACTGAGAGAATGTCAGGATAGCAACCAAAGCTGAGTGCGGATCCCAGAATACTATCCAAATACTGCCGTGGAGGGTTGCTTTGTGTGGGAGGCAGGTAGAGAAAGTTAGAACACGCCTATAAACATCGAAATGGGGAATTGATGGACTTTTATGGGCTTGGAGTTTAAGTTCACCATTCTTGGGACAAAAAGTAAACGAAACACTTCAATTTTGTATGTTATCCGGTAATTCTCCAATTGAGGGTGTAATTTGGCCCGGTGAGGGTGTATGACACCCTCACCGTGGGAATTTCACCTTGTTAGGGGGAAAGCAAGCGTTTACAGTTAATGATGCTTACGCAGAAATAGTCGAATCTCACATGTCCAATCTAGGACCATGTCCAACCACATACATTTAAATGAGAATGTTTGTTGTTTGACCGAATGGAACAGATGACGACAACGTTCGATGCACCGTGCATATTTCGTAGGTGCTCAAAAAGTTGATCTAAAGTACGGTACTGCGTAGAAGTACGTGAAAACTGAACCCCAAAGTGAAGTCTCTCTAATCATGATTAAATTCTAAAACGTGCAAACGTGTGGTTATGAAATCATTGGCACCGGTCGATTTCCGTGCAATGTGACGAGATACGGCTCAGTCAAACAAACCATGCCCTCACACTGATTATCTCGACGTTAAGCGGCAAACGTCACTGGACTAATATATCCCCGGTGTTACTTCAAGTTGCGCTTGCAGTTCCCATCGTCGTATGCAATCACTCAGACTGGTAAGCTGGAAAATATTTTAAAAAATATTCTCAAGTTCTGGCACCTTGCGCATTGCGGTCGGTCACCTGCCAAACGTATTATAACTGTAAAATACTAGTAGAATGATAGTATGTTTTTCACACTTCCTTCAATGACATTCTAATTGGACTGTGCGAATAAAACCACACAAAATGAGGCGACAGCACAAAATAAAAACAAAAGCAAAAGGGGTGTGATGCAGGCGTATCGCATGGATAACCACATGTTTGAAATCAATCCGATCTTACAGTGTGAGAGAAAAAAAACTACTTTTCTGAGCCCATACATGCAGAGGGCCAGTCCTTGAAAAAAATTATTTTTCAGTTGCAAAACGTCGGAACAAGTGCAGGGCCAGCACCCAACACAAATCCGATTCTGTTCACGTTCATCATTGTCCAATATCCATCGACGCCCGCGCATCCTCCATCCCCTATGAAGCCTGACTTTACGACGTTCTTTGCCGACCTCGCGTTGGTCCGCCAACATATCCACGAAAACCCCGAGTTGAGTTTTCAGGAATTCAAAACCCAAGCCCTCGTCAAGCAATATCTCATCGATCAAGTTGGCATCCCACCTGAAAACATCCGCGACTGCGCCACCACGGGTTTGTTGATCTATTGTACGGCTCATTCTCCTTACCAGAGATGTCAATCTAGGTTTGGTCGTGGA
>VJMH01005318.1:0-28628 GCA_009835185.1 Aphanomyces stellatus | reverse complement strand
GAATTGTATCTGAGCTGTTTAAAACACGTTTAAATCCGAATTCTATCTTTTTCAGATGTTTCTCACCAAAATCACACTGCTGAGAAATTTGTACTTCTGTATTTTTGTCTTTCACCAAAAGCAAGCTATCCAATTCTTTGTACTTCTGTATTTTTGTCTTTCATATTAAATACATAAATACAAAAAGACAGCGGGTGTGGGACTTTTGAAAAATTTCTGTATTTCTTGTTTCTATTCTAATCAAGTACTTCCCCTTCTGAGTTCTTTTACTCCCGTTTCACTTTCTCTTTCTCTCCGAGAGTTATTTTGTTTCTAAGTCGCGTGAACGCAGTGAACTCGCTTGTTGAGTCCTAGCTCTCTCTTCTCTATTGTTTTTTTGTACCGTGGGAAGAATTCAAGATTCCCAAGACGCGCGAAACCAGTAAGGATTCGTTTCTTGGATAATGTATCAATGCCACACTGTGAAATGCCCACCTCACAACCGAGCACACCACTGGATCATGTCACCATCAGCTCCATCCCACCCTCGCGGGGCTCGATTGATTTGTCCGTCATGGAGGTTCGTGCTTGACAGGTGTGGACCCTGCGACCGCGTGACAGTTCTGGACAGGAAGAAAACGTGGAATCCGCAGAATTCCGGATACGTCAACCGGCATCATAACGATCGCGAAGGCTTTGTTGACCACAACAAAGATCTTGCCGTTGAGCACACGTTGAATTATGAAGTCGACTGCCGCCCTCTCCCTTGTGCTTGCTGCAACCGCGTCTGCGCTGCGTCCGTGCACTAAGTCTGACTGGGAAGCCGTCAAGTTGGCGACCCACGAGAGTCCCTTGGCCGCCGCCTGTGCAGCGGACATGAACGTGCCGTTGGACGACTTCTTCGCGCAGAAAGTGCCGACGCCCGAGCAAAACGCCGCGTTTGACGCGAGTGCGCACTGCAAGGACTTGTACGCGTTGATGCAATCGAGTGCCGTGGACCAGCATTGCGCTGAACTGGACACGTTCAAGGCAGTCTCGTGGGAAATGGTGGTTGCCCTCATGGACATTGGCGCGTACCCCAAGACGTCAACGCCCTGCGACCGCGAGGCCGTGAAAAAGGCCTTCCAACCGCTCTTGTGGAGCTCGGATCTCGTGTCGTGTGCATCCACAACAGGCCTCTATGCGGACTTTATGACCAAGACGCCGCCGACGCTGGAGCAGTGGGCGCACGTCGCGACGACCAAGGCCTGCGAGGATGTCTATGACAAGGCGCAAGACATTTTGGCGTCGCTTCCCCATTGCACGATGCACCCGGGCGCGGGCGACCACGACATCCACTCGGTCGAGAAGGTGACGTTTTCAATCTTTGTCGATTGGCTCAAGGTGCTCACGGTGATCCACACCAACCACGTCGGGCAAGCGCTGTCAAGTGCTGTGGACGTTGTCGCGATGTGGAGTGCGCCGTTTATGGCATCGGCGACGCCCCCGTCGACTCAAGGCCACGGACTGCTCCTCGTCCAGGCCGTCTTTAGCGGCGCGGCCATGGCACTGATTGGTATGTACGTGTACACGAAGCTGGCGCGAGGCCGCGGGGAAGAGACACGCGGGTTGCTTGAACGTCCATACGTCTAAGTGGATGTGGCTCTCCTCTGGCCACGGAATTGGTGGTGCTTGTGTTTGTATCTTTGAATACAGAGTGTATCGTCGTCGCATCTATCAAGTGAACGTCGGAGATGTGAACTGTCTTGTTGCCTCCGTTGACGTTTGCGTGGCTGAGATATCCAACTATATTCCCCCTGTCTTTTGTTCAACTCCAACGCGCCTTGTTCTCACCCCCTTCCTCTTGTCCCTAGCGGTAATCTCTGCCTGCGTCTCTATCGGCGCAAGGTCTCCATCAGGCCAGTGTATATCTCTGGTCCACAGTTACACCGACACTCGCCCCTTGAAAAGCCTGCAATGCGGCGAGATATTATTGAGTCTCCTCCTGTCCTAGCTATAACCCTGCAACCGACTTGACACCATATCTCAATTTCTACTTTTCCGCCATGAAAGTATTCACGCTCTTCTTCGCTGTCATCGCCGCGTCCGCATTGGCGGAGCAGACGCCGCCGACGTCGACGCCAGTCCCATCTACCACCATCGCCGCGTCGACGTCAGTGCCACCACTGTCGACCGCCACGCCCAATGCGACATCGACAGCCGCCCCAACGACGACGACGACGACGACGATCGCACCCACGACGACAGCCGTGACCACCAAGGCACCGAACACGACTGTCGCGACGCCCAAGCCCACCACCACCACCACCACTACGACAACGCCCACCACCACCAAGCCGTCAGCCAACAGCATGTCGGACAGCTCGGATGCAATGGTGTTCACGGCCGAGCCAACCGACGCGCCTGCCGACAACTCAGCCGACACGGTGGCCCCTACGACGACGAAGAAGACCCCTGTCACGACACAAACCAGTGGCGTTGCCGCGATTGGCCTCGGCGCCACGGCCTTGGCGCTCGCGGCGAGTGTTGTTGCATTTGTGTGAGATTGGTCGCATTCCTCGGAGCTGCATGTGTTGTGATTTGGTAATAAAAATCCAGCCGATTACACATGTGCTACACACGTGCAAGCAGATGGTTGCGTTTTTACGTCCTCCCAGTTTATTGAACGCGTTTTATTGACAGTTCTCGTTCTTGGAGGGAAAAGTGCATCATTTAACCTAGGTAGAGAAAGCCCCGATGGCATTACACATTGAAGTTGCGAGGCTATATCGAGCAATGGCAATCGATGGTATGCCCCTAAAATGCCTCATTTTGACTTTCAAAGATGAAATGACATAGACAGACTCGTGTGTTTTTCCATTGCCGTCGCCACAGTTCCTCGCCTTTCAACCAATAAGATTAAACGTGCTTTGAAAATGTTTGTATCCATGCTTCTGTTGCGTTCTCGATTGTGCTTTCAAAAGGCAGGGAGTCCGACAGTGTCCACCTGGGCGCGGCAAAGTCGCTCCTCTTTTGCTCCTCACAGATCCGTTCATTTTCCAATTTGACTTTTTCATGAAAGTATTCGCCGCCCTCCTCGTCCTTGTCGCCGCCGTTGCCGCCCAAACGGACCCGACGACCGCGGTTCCCACTGTCGTCCCCATCACGACCCCCGCGGCTTCCACCACTGTGGCGCCCGTCACCACGACCGCTGCGGTTACGACGACGGCGGCCCCGACCACCACTGCCGCGGCCACGACCACGGCAGCCCCCACCACGACTGCCGCGGCCACGACCACGGCGGCCCCCGCCACCACGACTGCCAAGCCCACTACGACGGAAGTCGTGACGACCGCCGCCCCCAAGAAGAACGCAACAAACTCGAGCGTCGTCTCGTCCCCCGACGAGCAAGTAAACGCGAGCGAACCCATCTTCATTGACACGCCTGAACCTACAACGATGGCCCCCACCAAGGCCCCCACGACCAAGGCCCCCACGCCCGCGCCCACCACGTCCGCCGCGTCGGCGCTTGCCGTGACCGCGTTGGCGGCGACCATCGTCGCAGCCTTCATCTAAGCGTAATGGCATCAATTGTTGTGTGTGTAGTTTTACTTAGTGGAGAGTTCAACCGAGCGGACGATCTTCTCGTTGTTTCATGTGTGGTCGCTTTCCCCCTGCACCGCAGCGTATTTTTGACATTTCAGCAAGCAGAAATCCCTTTGTGGGCGCATTTGGATGTTTGGATTGGCAATGGTAAATGCTTTGTTTGGACATCGATGGTGTGAAGGCACCCACGAGTAACGCTACTATGGATCCCGGCGTCGTGGTCCATCGAGGCCGCACCGCCAATGTATGTTATGGGGGTCCCATGTCTTGGGCTGCTTCCGGGGATGTTTGGAAGCTCGCTTCAATTGCATCCCATGTTGTCAGTTCGAAGTCAACTCTTGGCGTGTGACTCCTCCGATCAGGCCCCACCTCCAACAACGTGCAACGACGCCGTGGGAAACTAGACGTGTCGTTGTACCAGGTACACTCGTCAGGACTCGGTCTATCCGATTTTGAAGCGCGACATGAGGGGCCTCCCGACTCCTTGCGTCTTGGCAGTCATGGCCATGTCAGCCATCGCCCAAGACCCGACCATGACACCTGAGCCAACACCGACGGACGAACCAACATATATGCCAACCGATGAACACACCTGAACCAACACCTGAAGCCACCCCAGAACCAAGACCAGAGCCGACGACGACAACGACGACCGTCTCCCCAGAGCCCACAACCACCGAGCCAGACACGACCACCGTCGAACCAGAGCCGACGCCTGAACCAACACCCGAAGACACGTTCGCGCCGGTGACGACGGCCAAGATGCGCAACAAAACCAACGTGACGATCGTACCCGACACCGTCGTACTGTTAACGCGACCGATCTGCAAGCACTAGCATGTGCGTGTTGGTGCGCTGCAATTGCGTTTACTAGTGTGGGAAACGCCATGACCATCCTCTCGACAGTCATAGGTCTGGCGCATGTGTTGGCTGGTCGCATCGCAATGCAGTCATGTCGAAGGACGCTCTCATGATCGCGGGTGCAGACAACGATGCCTCATGTGGTGGCACTATCTCCGACCTGTTGCTTGAGAATGCAATCTCAACTGAGCGAATCGTATTTGACAACCGTCGACAATCCATCGACGCAACCGAATGGCTCGTTGCAAGCGACGCGATGCACTAATACATTGGTGTCGACAACACACACATGCTTCCATAGATGTTTAGCAACCAGGCCATCGTGCCGACTGCGACAACGGCCGTGAAGGCACAGACAAGACTCGCCGCGGGGCTCGCGGCAGTCGTGGCCGGGGCTGGCGTGGGAGGCTTGGTCGTGCACTCCCGTTGTCGTGATCGCGTCACTTGGTCGTTGCGATCTTCCATGGAGAGGCATCCGGATACCTATCCGGATGATGCGACGACCTTTCATGGCGCACGCCGCTGGATATCTTTCCTTTCTCGAAACGCAAAGCACGATGGAGATCACGTTCCTCACGTCCGAGCAGTATGTCGAGGATCGATACAAGGACCTTCGGCGAAAGCGACCCGAGGAGAAGGAGATGTTGGATGGCACGGCGGATGGCGAGACGCGCCCCCCGTCGGCGTCGACGTCGGCGGCGAAGCGATTCGATGCGTTGAAGTCCCCCCGCACCCCGTCCTACGGGGTACTCTTCCTCCCTCATTTACCCGCGGACGAGCAGGTCCAGTTGCATCGCGCGGTGCATGAACTCGAAGCGATGTGGCCCGTTACGCTTCTCGACAAGAAACTCACGCTCTTGCACATGACGCTGGACCACATGGTCCTCGCAACGCGCAGTCCGCGCGATCCACCGGCGTCGAGCGGCGGCAACGAAAAGGTACCCTGTCGAGTGAACGTATTTCACACACGAGAAGCAGAAATTGTCGATCGGAACGTCGGCGACATCGCTCGAGGCGCTCCCATTGTCGACCCAGCTGGCCGTCAAGCTCTTCTTCCGGCTCATCCAAACTATTCGCAGTCGAAGCCAAGCCAGCGGTCAATATGGGACGCTCCTTCGGTTGATCCATCAACTCCCGCGCATGCTCGTGGATTTGCCGCCCCTCGCGCTGTGCGTCGACCAGCATGCGCTCACGAGCGACCGATCCATCTTTGAAGAAATCTTTTCCACGGTCCAGCAAGTCGCCCCGAGCACGCGCGAGGACATGGAAGCAGCGTTTTCGACGTTGGTTGGACTCGGGGTCAAGCGCGGGCGTTTGTATTACCTCCTGCTCGTCGTGCGCTTGCTGCTAGAGGTACACAGTCGACGACATCCCACAACTTCAACCTTGTGCAGACAGACCCGACACTCCCAATGCAGCTCGCAATGCCGTTTCTACGAGAACTCGTCGACGCGAAAGCGCAAGACACTGACGTACGTTCTACTTGAGGTGCTCGTCATACTTGGCACCATAGCACACGGAAGACGAGGGCCACGCCGTGGGGTACTTGATGAGTTTTGGCAAGGGCGACCACGGCAAGCTTGGCCATGGCACGTGTAACCATCCGACGTGCGCCGACCACAAGTGCACCGAGAACAAAATCGTGCCGACGATGCTCGAGTCCACGCGCGACGTCATGTTCAAGAAGATCGATTCGCTCTCGACGCATTCGGTCGCTGTCTCCGTCGCGGGCGAACTCTTCACGTGGGGCAACGGCGAGAAGTTTCGACTCGGCCACGGCGACGCCTCGAAAGAGTATTTGCCTCGACTCGTCGAAGCCTTCCGCGACAAGGTCTGATGGACGACGATGGTGATGAGGATGCTGACGATGTTGACGATGTAGCCCCGCGTCAAGGACGTCGCGTGTGGGTTGGGCCACACCGTCGTGCTCTTGGTCACGGGCGATGTGTATGCATGGGGGAATGGCGGGAACGGCCGCCTCGGGTTGGGGGACACGGTTGACCAGAGCGCGCCGACCAAGGTGCCATTCCCGGACGAGAGCGACCGAGACAAGTGGAGCATCGCCGCGGTCTTTTGCGGCGCGAGTCATTCTTTGGCCATCACGCAACATGGCCGACTCTTTTCATGGGGCAAAAACAACCAGGTACGTCACGGGTAGTGCCCATGTTGGTTGATGGAATCCAAGGGACAATGCGGACATGGCCACACAAACGATCAGCTGATGCCGGCCGAAGTGCTCTATTTTGACGAAATGGAGCTGCGTGTGTCGACCGTGGCGGGCGGTTCGTTGTCGAGACATATAGTTCGTGTGCTCATAGATGTCTAGGCTGGGAGCACACGCTCATTTGCACGACGAGTGGCAAAGCGTACGCGTGTGGGTGTGGGTACAAGGACAGCCGCCGCGCGGGCCTGCCACCCGTGTTGGGGCTTGGTCTGAACGACACGGAGCGCCGAGTCAAACCCGCGTTGATTCCTGTGCTGGACCAATGCGTCGCGGTCGCCTGTGGATGGGTCTGTCTCTCACCTGAACAACGGCAGTTTGACGTTGAACTAGGACCATTCGCTCGCGTTGACCAAAGACGGCAGCGTCTACTCGTGGGGCAGCGGTAGCAACGGCAAACTCGGGCATGGAGACGAAGACAACCGCGACACACCGACCAAGATCCAAGGCCTCGACGGCAAAACGATCCAGGACGTCAAAGCTGGCTGCGAACACACGACGGCCATCACCGCCACGGGTACGCTGCTTGTGCTGTCGAGAGGGTGACTCATCGGGGGTAGGGGACATGTACACGTGGGGACATAGTGACAGCGGTCGGTTGGGCCACGGCGACAATTTGACGCGCAAGACGCCGTGCTTTGTCGAGTCGTTTGCGTGGCAGGGATACCGACCTGTGTCGATCGCGGTCGGGGACAAGTACAACCTCGTCATCGTGCAGTCGGTCGCCGACGGGAAAGCCACCAACCAATTTGCGTCGCCAACCAAGTCCCCGTCCGTGGCGACCGTGCCGAGCGCCGCCGTGTTGGACGAGAGCGTTCCGCTGACTGCGTCGATCCTCACGAGGCAAATGATGGGTCAGCTCGATCGCCTCGCGAGCGCGTACATGCCCCAGGACAATGACCAGCTCCTGGACAAGTTGCGCCTCTTGCACATGCACCCGACGACATCGCCGGCGGCCATGGCGTATGCCGTCGATGTGTCCAACGAGACATTTGAGCTGCTCGTGGACATCATTGCCGCGTCAACTGCGACGCAAGACCCCGTCGACGACGACCCCAAGGCGGTTGAGACGGTACAAAACATGCCACTTCGCAACACATGGTGACGTGGCCTAGAAATACAAGGCGTCCGCGTCGCCCTTGGTCTTGACGTCGCTCCGGCTCATCAAAGTCAATTTATACCACCTCCTGAGTTGCCCCCAAGTCACCCTCGCCCCATCGATGCTTGAAAAATTGTACACAATGCTCCAAGCCTTGGCGACCTCGCCAGCGACAGACGAGGGCCAAGAGATGGTCAACCAATGCGCGGCGGATGCGCTCAAGGTAAAAGAGATGTTGGGCTGCACACGTACCTCACACACATCTAGATTGGGTTTCAAATCTTTTACCCCACGGGCGTCGCGCAACACGAGCTTCTGTGGCAACTGATGCACATGACGCAGTCGTCCGAGCTGATTCTGCTCCAAGCACTCACGGATCGATTGTGTCAAGTTCGTCGTCGTGTTCCCCGACTGTTTCATGCGTGTTTTTTGTGTAGGATTACGTGATTGTGGATTTGATGACGCGGCTGTTTGCGAAATCACACACGTGTGTCTCGACCGTCCCTCTCTCCGACACTCAGTGGAACAAGGACGACTTGTCATGCATGGACTTGATGGTGCTCATGACGCGACTGCTCAAACAGTGCGCCCCAGCCGACAGCGACGAGGTGAACGCATTGGACGCACCGACTTCATTGCCTAATCGACCCCATATAGCCGCGGATGCAACTGCAGCTGAAAATGCTGGCGGTGCTCCAAACGCACCTCTTCTCGGCGTGGAATTCGTCCTTTTGCACGCATTGTGTCTCCCATGTGCTCAGTCCGTACTTGGAGTGTCTCTTCACGGAAGGATTGAATTTGCTGCGCAAAGTGCACAAGGGGTTGTTGAAGGACAGCGATTTGAGCAAACTCCAGCCGACGTTCTTCCACATGCTCGTGCCGTTGGCTGTCGAATGCATTGCCGCGTCGCATTTGCGCTCCCACACCGGTTTGGGCAAATCGCTCCTCCCCGTGCTCCTCCCCATGCTCAAATTGCTCGACGAAATCACGTACAAAATGTCCGAAGACGCCAAGTTGAACAACCAAGCAGTCCCAGCCATTGATTGGATCGCCGAGGTACGGCTTCGACCGTGGTTGTGACGTCACGTCGTCGTAGTTGGAAAGTGCATGCGCGCTTCTTGTGGGACGATATGTGTCGATGCTCGTGTCGCTGCCCCATCCAGCCATCGACGCCCACACTGGCGCTCCATTGTGGTATGTCACGGTAACATGTGGCGTTTCGATATTAGCGGATTGTTAGTTTGAAGTACGTATGCCGCCATGGTACGATGCGAGAAGACCACCAAGAAGACTTGCTCCGAAAATGGGAAGCTGCCCATGTCTACGAAATAGAGCATGAACTGCAGCCCCCGGAGCCTCTGCCAAACGACGTGACGCTTGTCGATCATATGGCCATCCTTGATTGGGTGCAAGGCCACGGCGTCTTGGATGACTTTCACAAGTACATGTTGCACTTTGTCGACTCGTGTCCAGGTGAGCGTTGTCACAAACCTCTCTCGTGTTTATGTGTCCTAGCAACGGTCGAAGTCATTCCGTTGGCGATTGTGATTTGGCACGGCGGATGGCTGCCGTCCGTCTTTGCTTGCATTGCGTCCATTGGCACAACGGAGCTCAAATCCGAGTCGGAGAAACCACCGCCCCCGACCCCGCTGCTGCACATATGGCAGTGGGTAATTCAATTGTGCTCGACTTTTGAATGCCCCTCGTGGGACGTCCTGCGTGTCCAGGGAAAGCTCCTCCTCCAGTATTATCCGTGTCAATGCGTGTTTGCACCCGATGCTGAAATTGACATGTACCCATCACTGACCCTTGCACAAATTGTACAATCTCTTTATAGCCCCCACGATGTGTGTCGACACTCTCACTGCTCTGTCCAGCCCATGGCCAAACTCACAATTTCGTTGCCGCAACTCCTCCAAGTGCTCTCGGAGCCGATTCCACACCTGCCTGTGACAACGCCAGCGGGATTGCCTTTGAAATTGGCCGGCCTGTCCATTTTGCACGATTTGTTGTGCAAACTCACGAGTAACGACGCCAAGTGCGAGCTACTCCGTGTCTTCATCGAACCCGCCGAGGTCGCCGGCGGACATTTATCTCTGAGCTACAACGCGTGGCAAGAGCCACGAGTCGAGTTTCACCCGATGGGCTCGAAAAAAGACATGGATGTGACCCCTCTCCAGGTACTCCTGCCCGAGTCCCATCTAATAACCCAATTCCTGACTTTATAAAAGGTTCTGGAGCATGACATGCACACCCAATATGGGATTGCCCACCACCGCAAGCTAAACAAAGCGCTTGAGAACCTCTACATTCGTCTCGCCAAGCTCGTCGCAAGCCCCGAGAGCACCATGTTGCTGAAGAAACGAGCGCTCAATCTTTGGTGCGTCGACTTCCACGACATTTCGATCCTGCGGCACTCAGGCATTTTACATTCTCTCGGTTCGTCTTACCACGGGCTTTCCATTGACATCTTTGGCCAGGGGAACTCTTGCAACATGAAGCTAGTGTCCTCTCGGTGTGTCCGCAAATGAACATTGACGATGCCATCCACAACAGCATTCACGGTCTGCCGGCGTCGCTTTGCTTGCCGCCTCGCATGCGACCCGTGGAAAAGCTCGTATACATGTCCACGGCCACGTACAACCTTCATGCAATGTGCTGGCATGTCTTTACGTGGCTGTCGAAGCAATTCATGCTAAGCGAAGACCAGAGCTTGATGCTGAATGCACTGCGTCCATCGGCCTCCGCCAAGGCTCTCCTTTGTGCATCGCCGCGGAAGCGTCTCTCGTTGCCGCCCAAATTGATTGTGTCAACGCTCGAAGAAAGCATCGACCACATGTACCAAGTCTTGTTGCAGGAATTAGCCAAGACAAAGGTACTTCTATTGGAACGACTTGTCCATCCAAACGATGACATAGGACTCGTTGGCTTTGTGGAACGCCCAAGCCACTCAAATGGCTGCATGCATCAAGGAAAGCCAAGCCCTTTTGCTGGCTGACCCACACATTGTCTCGAGCGTCAACTCCGTGTTCATGTCCACGAATGAAAAAGCCCCCGAAAACGGATGGACGCTGTGCCTCTGGGTGCACGTTGAAGATTATAGTTCGATTCCACTCATCCTGGTTGCCAATGGAGACGCCCCGCAATTCCAAATGGCACTCACAATCGAAGACCAGGGCCGGCTCGGGCTCCAGTGGAACTCCACGTACGTGCAACGAAAGCCACGCATGTGCACGCTCACGTTGATGGTGGACTAGCGCCCGTGT
Source organism: Aphanomyces stellatus (assembly GCA_009835185.1). Lineage (NCBI taxonomy): Eukaryota > Oomycota > Saprolegniomycetes > Saprolegniales > Verrucalvaceae > Aphanomyces > Aphanomyces stellatus. The sequence continues at coordinate 17,617 of VJMH01005318.1, read as the reverse complement.
GACGTCGACGCAACCACTAACACAGAGAGGCTGGACGCATGTGGCTTGCACGTTCTCGAAAGAAGCGACTGAAATTTACATCAATGGGGTCTTGGATACCAAAACTATGGGAGAGTACTCGGTCGCAGTGCACCCTACGTTTACGGTCGGGGGCCTTGTGGACCCGCTCAAGCCCGAGCACCATACGTCTCACATCCTCTTGGACGATTTAACAATCCACGGCACTCTATTGAGTGTGCACGAGGTACCGTCACTGCATTCTCCAACTATATTCCACCCTGTAGATTCAATCTCTTGCGTCGACGGGCTCCCTTCTCTTCCGCATCAAGCAGCGCCAGATTTTGGATCGATATTGCACGTCCCTCTTGTCCCTCCTCGCATGGCTAGCACTTGTAAAGGCCCCACCCATGGCCTCTGAAATTCCCCTCCTCCTCACGCTGCTTCCACTTTGCCCGCCGTCGGCGCACCCGCTTCTCTTTCAGCTCCTCGCGTGCGTTCTGCCCCCCGTCGCCCCCTTGCTCTCGATTCCATCGGTCGCACAGACGCTCTTGGCGTTCTTGATCGACCAATTTGGCCTTGCGTGGTTCAGTTCTACCAATGTCCTGCACGGCCCGCCCGATCTGTACCAGGCATTGACTGTACGCAAGGACAATTGCGTCTCCCACCTCCTTCGCGCCGGTATGTGTTGGCTTGCTGACATACCCGACTGTGTCTCGATCTAGGGCACTTTGAATCCGACGGCGTCGCATCGTGGTTGGTGCTGGAGCAACCACTCAAATCCAAGTCGCTCTCGCTGCTCCGGTCCACTCGTGCGTCGCTGGTCGAGTCCTTTGTCATGCTCTTTCGCTCGCTGCTGCACTCTCCCGCGTGGGCCACGGAGCTCTTCAACTCGTATTCGCTCGACGCCCCCGACATGATCGTCACACCCACTCGCGCATCCGTCGCAACGACCGCCAAGGACAGCAACGTTGTGTCCCTCGTCCTCTCGATTTACGTCTTGGGGGGCTATGTCAACCCCATGCCACCGCCGGTATGTTGCCACTGAATGCCTCGTCTCACGACGAATACTTGTCGTAGTTGAAAATGCACGACGCGATGCTGGGCTTTGTCGAGTGGGTGTTGAAGCATCCCGTGTGCATCGATGGGCATGGCAGCAGCGCCGACGACATGGAGCAGGACATTCAAATTGCCATTTACACGCATCTTCGAGTGGGCCTTCTACGACTGAGCAAAGGGCAAAGTGACCAGCTGGCCGTCGCGGGTCTGTCCCATGCCGTGATTACGTTTTGGTGATACTCGTGTAGAGATGTTGCTCACGTCGCAATCGATTGTGTCGGACCTGTTGTCCCTGGCCATTCAGCCATTGCCGACCGCCCTCGCGGGCGTGTTTGGGAAAGAATATGACATTGTCTCGAAAATGGAAAATGTCCACGCATTGATCGACTGGATTGCGGACGAGTCGAACGAAGACAAGACCAAGAAGCGCGTCGTCGTTGAAGTGAGTCAACAACGATGGTGGTGATGAGTTATGCCTTGTAGACGTTGGCCGCAGTGCTGTTTGAACGACTGCCGTACATGAACGGCGCCGATGTGACTCCATGGTGGGTACTGAATGCAGCGCAAAACTTGCACGTCTTGGGCGGCGAAGTCGAGATCGACGAGTACCGGATCAAAGGCCTCCAACACTTTCCAACCGTCAAACTCAACGGTATGGGTCACTGGAGCAGCGCCACGTTGACGTTTCGATGTGTAGGCGTCTCCATCACAGCGGACACGGGCATTTGGTACTATGAAGTTGTGCTGCTCAGCGATGGGCTTATGCAGGTGTCGTCCTCTCATGGAAGACTTAAGTTGAATTTGGCCACCAGATTGGATGGATCGACACGTTGTTCGAGTCGGACGCTCTGCAAGGGCAAGGGGTTGGGGACCACACCAACAGTTGGGCCTACGACGGTACAGTTATCAATGATTCAATGGTCGTGACACAACCCGTAGGCTTTCGTCGGAAAAAGTGGAACGTTGGCGCGTTGGATTATGGGGAGCGATGGCACAGCGGTGACGTCATTGGTGTTCTCCTCGACACCGATCGATACGAAATGCAGTACTTTATCAACGGTCGACCCCTTGGTGTTGCGTTTGAAGGTTGAGTCACCCGACCCCTCTCGCGAGTGTACCTGACTGTGCTCAGGCCTGCGATTGAATCACGCGGTCTTCCCCGCCATGTCCCTCAACGTCGACCAGAGCGTGCAATTTCACTTTACAGCCAACCAATTCCTCTACTTGCCCCCGCTGGACAAGATCCAGCCCGTCTCAAGTGCAATTCTCGGCCACGTTTGCGAGCACCAAACCACATCCACGAACCGCGACGGCCAAGAGCAAGAGACGCGTCGGACTGAACTCATCGAAGGCTTGATTGGCTTGGGCTTTCCCCCCGAGTGGTATGTCGCATTGTCATGTCCGTTATTGTTGACAAGTCGTCGGTAGGGCCCTTCGATGTGCGAGGGAAACGTCGATGGACTTGAGTGAAAGCGGTGCCATCGCATGGATCATGGAACAAATGGAAAACGACGCAAACGCAACGGCGCGCCCCACCCAACATGGGTTTGACATTTCCGCACAAAATTTACAGCAACTGGATGGATTTGTCGACGAAAAAAAGAAACCGACGGTGCCCGACTTTGCCGTGCCAGCCGCGATCGACGCGACACCCACAAACCCGTTCTTGTCAGAAGAGTTTTGCGAGGTGAGATGTTTTTTGCATGCGAGCGTGACATGACTGAGTGTAGGATGCGTACGGAGAAGAACACTTTCCGCCACCAACCCTTCCTCGCACGAGCCACGAGGTACTCCAATCTCACAAGCACATGAAGTGAATCCACGACTAGGCCAAGCCCAACGACATCACGGCCGCATTTGTTCTTGGCCTGGCCGACACTTGCCGCGACGAAGAAATCCTGCCGCTCTACTTGATTGCCGAGTCCGCCTTGAGCATCTCGTACGCCCAAGACACGATCAACCATTTGGTGCAGCACACGCGCCGGGCCACGGCCCCAGGCTTTCCCGAGACGCTCTTTTTGGAATTTGTCCAACACGTCATCGCAAAGCATCCGCCCGAGACGGAGAAGCGCGGGAATTATGGCCGCATCTTGCAGACCATGTGCCGCGCAAACCCACGTTTTGTCACGTTGTTGGTCGAGGACATGATGCGCCACTTTCAAGGTGCCTCGACAACCGAGTTTGCCCATACGTCGTTCGTAGCTGGTGCGTCCCGACGCATGCAAATCCCTCGTGTGACTCTGACGACAGGATCACTTCAACCCACAACCAACGTCAACATGGAGTGGGCGTGCTGGCTCTCGCAAGTGCTCTTTACCTTTGCGCGGGGCCATGCCAATGCCAAGCCAATCGTGTTTGCTCCGATTGTGTGGCAGACGCTTCTCAAAGCCTCCATGTCGTCGAATGCGACTTTGCGCCACCGAACGCTCGGCGTCATGACGGCCTTCCTGCAAGCGAATAATGAGGCAATGGACGTCGCATCCATCCAATTGGATCATGTGATCGAGTGGCTCGCAGCCAAAGTCCGCAAGGAAAAGCCCACGCGGACCCTCTTCTCCGAGTACACACAGGTAGGACGCATATGTTCGTTATTTGTGGGCTCATGAAGTCGCTAGAGCTTGTTTCATTTGGTCGTGACGCTCGATAGCTTGCTGCCCTCTGACGCCCCGCTGCCTCCAACTTGTACATCTGGTATGACTGTTGTCTGCTGGGTGAAGGACTCTCGAATCTGTCTCCAGACCTCGTCGTCGAACACGTGACAACGTCGAGCGTCGTTGTTTCGTCAGCGGGCTCTGCCCTGCCCGAGGGCACTCGCTTCCAACTGGCCACGCACTCTGTCGTCAATGGGCGCTTTGGCGTGTCAGCGTTTGAAGACATTGTCGACCCTTTGATCGTGACCAACGCAGTACATCTATCCCACGTTGTTGGCTGACGGACTCTTTCTTGACGTAGGCGACCCATGCGTTGAATAGCTTGCAACCTGACACGACGTACTGCCTCCGCGCCGTCGCCCCCGCTCTCGACGCGTCTGTGGACGAAGCGACGCACGTCGTCACGTTTCAAACCCCGTGCGAGTCGGTGCTCGAATTGGACCCGACGGCCATGGGCTCCAACCTCGAGCTGCTCAACCACAACATGACGGTGCGGAACCGCGTCAACAAGAAATGGCACGCCGTCCGCGCGAGCGTGGCCTACACGTCAGGCGTGCATTCGTGGGACGTTCGCATCGATAAGTGCGTCTCCAAAAACATCTTTGTCGGGATTTGCACGGCCGACGCGTCGGTGGAAAACTACATTGGCAGTGACGCGTGGTACGGCGTGATCGTCGTCGTCGTCGTCGTTCGTTCGTGCGTGACAATGTCGTAGCGGATGGGGGTTTCTCGCCAACAAGGCCGTGTGGCACAACAAGAGCAAACTGCAAACGTACGGCGACATCTTCAAACAAGGCGACGTCGTGACCGTGACGCTCAATTTGGACCGCGGGACGCTTAGCTTTGCCCGGAATGGCGACTCATTCGGCGTCGGCGTCGAGCATTTGCACGCGAGTGACGTTGCGTACTTTCCCGCGCTCTCCATGTACAACAAGGACGACCAAGTCACGTTCTTGCCCCACGAGACGCTCAAAGCCGCCGCGCCGTCTGGTGTCGCGTCCGTCATGCGGGCCGTGCGGGACATGCAGCGCCTCGCGCGCCTCTTTGACACGCCCGACGATATTGTCTACGACGAGTGGGTGCGGTGGACCCAAGGCCAGCTCCAGTACGTCGTCACGGCCCAGCACGAGGTTGTCGTCGTGGATGTGACCGACGACGCGTGCGCGTCGTTTGGCTTTCGTCACGGGGACGTGGTGTTTACGGCCAAAGGTGCGTCGACGTTGCGATTGCGTCATCTAAGGCGCTGCGTCCAGGCATGTGCACGGTCTTGGGCGTGGCCGACCACGTCTTGTGGCACCACATGGACCTGCACGCGGCGAGCGGTCGGCAGTTTGGCCACTGGAACGTTCAAACGTGCCGCGACATGCTCGCCCGACCGACCGAATTTCCCGTCACGCAGCATCATGTCGACCGCACGACGACGACGCCGCCGATCCAAGTGCCGTCGGCGGCAGACTTCGTCGCGCGGCAGGCCGTGTGGACCCACGAGCTCGACGACGCGCTCGTGAACCATTTGCAACAACTGGCCGACATCAAGAGGTAACATACACTCGACGCACTCGTCGTTCGACTCAAGTTGTCGAAGCTACGAATCGGTGTTTGACGTGCCCGCGGCCGACATTGCTGTGGCCACGTGTGGCATCCACCCCACAGTCTCGAGCCTCGATTGCCTCGTCCGCGCCGGCGTTGTCCTCCATGTGAGCCGTCTCCTCCGCGACCTCGTTCCCTTTGTCACGTCGCTCTCGCCGTCGCCGCTCCTCAGTCGCTGCCGCCGCGTCTGCGTCCAATCCATTGCGCAAAGATTCATTCGAGAGATGGTCAAGAAGACCACAACCCTAACCATGCCCACGACCACCGACGACATGGACGACGACCCGCTCGAAATGCCCAAGTGCAAACTCGTCCTGCCGGCCACGTACGAACAACATATCATTTTTGTCTGACGCGGGCTAGGTCCTGCGTGCCGTATTGGGATCACGCGTCGTCAACCACCGTTGTTGCCCGCGAGGCCAGTCTCGTGCTCCAAGTGTCAGCATTTTGTGACCGGTGTGATCCCCGGGACCTCCGCCGCCACTACGCAGTGCCCCAGACAAGCATCTACGCGTCAACGACGCAGCCACGCACGTTCCGCGTCGTTTGCGACGACCTGCCCGACCCGAGCGTGGCCTACATTTACGTCTTTCGTGAAATCGCGCGCGAGGTCCAATCGGAGCGCGTGCCGCTCTTCCGTCCAATCTTGACGGCGCGTCGGCGGCTCGCGGCCACGATGATCAACCCCGCCGAGAAGGACACGACTGGCCTCTACTACTCGGTTGGTCGGGTCATGGGCATGGCCTGGCGCGCCGACATCCCACTCCCGTGGTTCTTTGCGCCGCTCATCTGGAAATGGCTCGTGCATGAACCCATCTCACTCGCCGACTGGGTCGATCTGTCGGTGGATGATGGCATGCTGTCGACCGCACTCGCCATGGCAACATGGACATCCGACGATTTTGAATCCCATCAAGTGCCCTTTGCCACCACGACTGGCGACGGCAGCAGCAGCAGCGATGTCGTCCGGTACACCAACCGATCCCTTTCAAACATGACTTCCACTAGCTTGGACACACGCGACGAGTACACGGCTTTGGTCCTCGCCTCGCTTCTCGACCCGTATCGCGCTGCACTAGATGCGATGGCAGCGGGCCTCGCCTCGATCATCCCACTCGCATGTCTTCTCTTGCTCTCGGCCACGCAATTGCAGCGGCTCTTGGCCTCCTCATTGGACATGATTCAACTCCAGGTAAAAACAAAACACTCATGCTGCCTCATCCTCTTGTCACAGGAACGCACGACCTACGGCGGCGACCTTGCCAAGGACTCGCCCACGGCCCGCGGGCTTTGGAAGATCGTCCACGGCTTCTCGGCCGAAGACCAGCGGTACTTTTGCCGCTTCCTCGTCGGCCACAACGCATGGCATGACGGCGTCCGCCTCGAGATTCGATCGTGTCCGCCTCTGAATCTCCATGCGCTCCTCGATGAGCCGACCGCGTCGGGCTATGGCTATCCCTACGTCGAGCGACAATGCGATGCGACGTGTGTGCTTTATCTGCCTGAATACGCCAACCACGACACGCTGCAGAAGAAGCTGCTCCTCGCGATGACCCACTCGGACCATGGAAGCGGTTAATGCGTGCGTGTGTATAAAATGATGGCATTATCACGTCGTCCAAATTACATGAAATTGCATTTGCCACAGCAGACCGTAACCGAGTCGTCTTTCGGCGGCGGCGCCGTGGCAAAGAAGGGTGCCGTCGCGGGGGGCGTCGCGCTGGACGCGCGGGTCGATGCCGCTTTTCCCAGCGGAACCGGCTGGACTGCGATCGGTGGCGGCGGCGGGGCTTGGCGTGTAGCCGACCCCACAAGCGACTGCGCCGCGGCTTCGTCGCGGTCAATCGCAAACATCGGGCGCGCGTTCACGCCGACGCTGTTGCGGTTCTCGTCGTTGTACACGCTCGACACCTCACTCGACGTGTCGTTGTAGCACTCCTCGTGGTGGCTGTATGTGTCGGAGATCACTCCTTCCGGCTTGACTTGGCGCGTCTTGAGGCCCTACATGTTCCATATGAGTCGTGCCGCACACAAGACCGTAGACGCTCGTACATGGACCCATCGAATCGCTTCGTCTTGGTCGGCAGCCTAAATGGGTCGTCATTTTCCACGCACGAGACACACACACACGTACGCGGAGGAGGTAGTCTTGGTCGCCGATCTTGAGGAAGAAATCGGCCGGCGTGAGGTCGGCGGCGACGCCCGTGGGGACACCAAGTTGGATGTTCCCACTTCGCCACAAGTCAATGCACGCGAGAAGTTTCTCGCTGTCTGCATTCTATCCATCGAGCATGAGTTCCACTTGCTTCTTCGGACGCACCTTGTAGTATGTCAAGTAGTGGCTCGTCGCTTCGAACCACCGCTTCTGGTATCGTCCCTGCCGGCTCTTCTTCAGCAGGTACCCTGCATCAACATGCTTCTGTCATGCTCCCCGTCCTCGATCTCGTACCTTTCAGCTCGGGAAGCGAATCCATGGGTCCGACGATGCAAAAGCGTAATGCCGCGCTCCGCTGACGACTGCAGTAATTCGGTGAATGTGGAAATCAATTATCTTGGGTTTTGTATGGGACTCGGGCATCCGTATCCGACTGCCATGGGGTTGTGCTGGTGTGATCCAATGGCATACAAATTTCAAGTCTAAATTTGCACTAGAAACGTTCGAACTTTTCCAGCCGGGCCATTCTTTTAATGTTTCTTTCACTTGCCAATACAAATAATAGGTTTAATATTTAAATAGATGCAGCAGATCATTAAATATCTCGTCGGGCTTCTTCATCGCCCCCTCCCAGCCCGTGTTGCCCGGTTGCATGCGAGCTGCCGTCATGCCGAATACTGGGGCGCCGTGTAGAAGAGTCCGCGAGCGGTGCACTGCTGCCGCCGCGACGGAGCGAGGACTCTGGATGATTGCCTCGCGCATGACCCACTCATCCCAAGCGTGGGGAAGGGAGGAGGAGATATTGTGACACAACGATCATCAAGGTGGTTCGCCGAAGAGGCATTCGACATATCAAATCTCCCGCTGACCAAGAAGGGACGCATGATCTCAGCATGCGCACGAATGATCCTCGAACTCGTCACCAAAGGAGGGCAATCAATCATGCGTACGAGGTTGAGACGCATCCCTGTCCTCATAACACGGACCTACCAGATGACTTCACCCATATCTCGTTCAGGGATCAGCTGACTCATTTCTCTCGACCTCTCCTTCTCGCCGCATCTCCAATTTCTTCACATAGTCGTCTCTTACATGCAACCGCCTTCCTCGACCGCCACTCCTCTCTCCAACATTTAGTCGTTCATGAATGCCGCGCGTGTTCGCGCCACGCGCTCGTTCGATCACACATGTCGCACAGCCCATTCGTCACACCTTGCTTGTGCAACGTGGCCATCGAGATCTACTTCGTCTCGGGGATGATGGTGTCACGAAATTTCATGGCCGAAATGACGTTGCCGAGGCTCACATGGTTTGTGTGATGACGTCGAGAGCTTTCTGAAGGAGACCATGCTGCCACCGATTGGCGCTCATGTTGTACTCCATCCCTAGTCATTGTACTCTCAATATCTCGTCGTCATCGCTGGCTGGAAACGAGACTTGTACGTAGGGTCGTGGTGTGGGTTGTTGAGGCGGGCGAATCGAGGTGCATTGCGCAACGTGCGTAAGGTGGAGGGCCAAACGAGTCGAGTTTGTGCCGCATTCGAATGATCTCACACGGTGCCACACACATTTTTCATAGAATTTGCAGCCAAGACTTGTAGCATCGAACAAATGTGTTAGCTGTGAATGCCTCACTCAACTTTCGTGAAGCTGAAGCGAAAACACGAACAGCATCTATACTGTAGCACCGTGGCGCTCCGATAACTCATTTGTCAACGCGCAACACTTGGTCCTTCGAGAACGATGTCGTTTGCACCCTCGATGCTCTCGACCACTGTGAAGCCATCCATCTCAACATGTGAAGAACCATGGCATACTCTTTTCATCCCAATTAGCCAATGATGCTGGCAACGCGCAGCAAGCAAGCACTTCACTTTGGATGGTCAAGTCGTATTGGCTGACAGAGAAATCTGGATTCAGTTCTATTTTGGCCCAAGTAAGCTGAACAACCATGAGCCCACCCCTCGGTTGCCGCTCGATGTGCTCTGCAAAATCGGTCCCTGGCTCCCAGATGCCACCTCCCTCTTCTTCTTCCTTGACGCCCTGGGCACGCTTCATGCGCGCGGCCCTTTCCTTGACTTACTCTGGCAACTTGGATCACTCTTTGCACGGGAAGGCCTGTGGCCGTCGTTTTCGCTGACGGACGAGATGTTGTCGAGTCCTGCGCGCCGCACTCTACTGGAGTCCGTGATCGACTCCTACCCCCACGTCCAAGTGCTGGTCCAATGTGACTGGAGGAGCAAGTTGGCCCGTCGACCACCATTACCTGGTGCGCATCGTTCCCATCATCCTGCGGACTCGTCCATGGCGTCGCAGTTTCGTCGGAAGCATGGCTTGACAAGTGGATCCAGCTTCGAATCACCCACCTCACGGTCAAGAACGACACAGACCCTCTCGCCTTGTCAGCAGGGGCCACGCCAGCCTTCTATCTCGCTCTTTCTCATTGCCGGCACTTATCCAGCGTGACGTTTGAAGTCGCATGCAGCTTTGCCGCCGTGTTTCACTTTGCGGCTTCGTCGTCTTTGCTCGTGGACCTCGACTTAATCAACATGTGGGATGCAGAAAGCGCCAAAATTGGCGCGACCCAGAGGGCGCAGGCCACGCAATGGCTGACTTCCAATGCGCCCGTGCGTCAATTTGGCTTTTCTTTCATGCAATTGGACACTGCCGTGCCCGTCGCCGTGCAAAAAGCGCTCTTGACCGCCCTCTGTATCTCTTGCACGGAGGTTCAAAGCCCAGCATGACATCTCTCCGACATTCGATGACCCCCGACGCTCCACATTCACCGATGGAATCTAACAAGACTCGCACTCGAGCCTGCATGCCTTTTGCACTCGCCCATGCCATGCGTCGCGCCCCAGCCTTGGAATACTTGTGCATGCCTAGACAGTGGTGACGTCACGGCTTCGGTCCCTGCGATTCAAGTTCTGGTTGGCGCGATGGCGCACTCCAACGTCAAAATCTTGAACGTTTCGTCGTGGCCCCTTGGGGATACCCTTTGGACTCTCTTTAGTCCCGCGCTACTCTTGACATGCAAGCTGGAATCCGTTGCCCTCGGCAACAATCGGACTACAGACCTAGGCGCACTTGCAATCGCCCGAGCCATCCAAACCAACTCCACCATCTCGACCATCAACCCCAGTGGAAATCGATTGTCTATCGACGGCGTGAGTGAGTTCTTGGACGCGATGGAGCCTCGACGAACTCCTTTGTCACTCGAGTTGTCGGAGCATTATTTCAAAGTGGACGAACGGCTCGTATAACCGCTGAAGCGAACAAAAAGGGCGTCGATCTACATTTTTACGTTGACAAGAACTCAGCCATTTGGAGCTGCTAATGTAGCAGACCGTGGATCGATATCAAACCATCGAAGGAAGCCCAACGACGAACTGACAAATATGTCTTGGCGTCGTTTAACGCAATTCATCCAGTTATGAGGTATGCGAGTCGAGAAGGGATTGCACATGCCACTTATTCGACTGACGTCTACGACAATTTTGAACCATTTGGTGCAAGTTGGTCTGTCCTGTATCTGTTCCCCGTTGGCATGAATCTGGACATCCTTTTCGATTCTATTTGCCTGACGTCGAAGTGGGGTGACACTTGAATGTCCATTCTCTGCAATTGGCAAATATGACGCACCGTCTGATTCTACGGCGCCGCATGGCCTTCAGAGCACCATTATGTACGCCACAATCGTTCGACATGCAATCAGAAAAGAGTATTGCCACTTGGCAGATTGACCTCGTCCAGGCCTTGCTTAGTCTCGAGTCTGGCTCAAGAGGAGGAACTCGAGTTTGAAGAGGTGCAAGAACGTGCTGTGAAGGCAGGGGCACTCCCGACGCCTAATTCATTGGCCGGTCGCAGTCGACGGGGGACCTCGCCGAGTGGGACAGACGAGGCCGCCGCGGCTGCAAAGCAGGAGGGATTTGGCTATCCTAGCATTGCCAGGATAGCTTCCGTCAACGGTGGCCCACTTGGTCGCGTTGGTCAAGTTGAAGCGACTGCAAAATGGTGGCTGCGTTTGCCCTGCAGCAGTTGATCCGTAGTCGCGCATTGGTCTGACCAACGACACGCCGACTCGGTCGTTGTCTTTATCGACGGTACGGCGGCGCAACATGCACATACCAAAGCCAAGCTTGTGCCTGCCCAAGTCCGATCACATCGACGCCAAAGTCGCCAAGAAGTTGTCACATCAAACTGTGTTACTCGAAGACGATCTAGAGCCGTTGCCTGCGAATGCAGGTCATGAAATCCACATTTCATCTTGGGGACATGAACCGTGGAATTGGCCATGCCATGCAAGGATTGATGCATCTTGATATCCGGTTAGACCACGACGACTATGGGGATCAGCTCTCATGTCGACTGTGTTCTCGTGTCTTGAGGTTCGACGATGGCTCGTCGCGTGACAACCTTGACGAGGCACGCGTACAAACTCACTGACGTGCCTTTCTTGTGGCGTCCATTGGCTTGCTTAAGGTAAACTTGGTGACGCACGTGGCCTCTTGGTCTGAGACAGTCTCACTGTGTTTGCAGTGGCGCACTTAGTAGACGGAGAGGACGAGGACAAGTACGTCGAGGCAACCGACGGCCAGCCCAGAATCGCTTTGAAAGCGGCCGACGACGGAGAAGGCGAGGATGGCATAGACGGTCCAGACAAAGTACGCACCAGCGACGCCGTAGGAGCTCGTGTACCCATGGGGCATTGTCTCGACCTTGTACGTTGTGCGGAGGAGGACAAAGCCATAGGTAAGACCAGCATAGACAACGGTCGCGGCGAGAATAGATATGTTGGGGTGGGTCGCACCAAACGCGGGACTTCAAAACGAAACGAGGCAGATGCAGTAGCCAAGCGTCGACGAGTCAACCGTGGCGTGAACGGTCGTGCAATGGCCATGGAGGCGCAAAAAGGATGGGAGCAAGTGCAAATCAGCAAAGGCTTGCGTGAGGCGGGCGTATGCGATCATAAAGCCAAGCGCCATGCCCATTTGGGAGGGCAAGATGAGCCACTGGGCTGCTGTGACCGACAGGCCAACGCCCAAGCGAAAGCCCGTGTTGAGGACGTATGTGTCGTGGACGCTCGAGGAAATCCCGGGGGGAAAGGCCGCCACGACGACGAGAAAGGCCAAGTTGAAGAGAAAGAGCGTCCACACGGCCCAGACGCTGCCACGTGGAATCGCGTAACGTGGGTCGTGGGCAAACCCAGTCACGACAGCCAGTGACTCGACCCCCGTGTAGGCATACGTCGTGAGCGGGAGCATCCCGAGTTCCGACGTGGGCAAAGGACCAAGACTCCACCGTGTGGCGTTCGTGGTGGGGTCCACGGCGACGGCATTGGCTGCAAAATCGATTTGTGAAAGCGCCGCCGAGGAAGAGCCCACCCAGTGCGGGGACGAGCGTCCCCAGGATCGCAAACACGAGGACCAGTTCAAAGACAAATTTGGCGCGAATGTGCAACAAGGCGCTCGAACTTGCGTACAAGATGAGCAAGATGAGCGGCTGCCAGTTGGGACTCCACGCAAACGCGGTCGTGAGGAAGTTGCCAACGTAGAAGATCGAGACCGCGCCTTGGACAATCTCGAGGCACGCGAGGACAAAGCCAGGGTAAAAGCCCAGGACGGCGCGTGTGAGACAGTACGAACCGCCGTTGATATTTTTCTTCCAATTTCGGACACGCACGCAATGTAGACGACGTAGGCGACGCCGACGGCAACTTGCGAGGCGAAGAAGGGAAGGAAGCCCTTCACCCACGCTGCGTTCCAACCAAGGAACTGACCACCAACAGTCGTGAGCCCCAACGCCCAGAATTGAAGCGGCCCAGGCAAGTCGTCCAGACTCTCAGTCGTCAAAGGCACATTGGTGGATGGGACAATGGCATCTGGCTGCTGCGACGGTTGTGACGGCTTACAGCTCCAGTCAGGCAGGAGGAGGCATGACCTAGCATGCTTTAAAATGGAGCCACCATGGACTCAAGTGAATCCCAAATATAGCTGTTCAATTGTGGTCATTATCGACAGCCAGCCCGCGTCTGCTTTCCATCGACGCCCAGGTTGAACTCTGACCTGCAAAAACGAACAATTATTCTAAACAGTTCAATTTGAAGTGTCTGCGTTGGAAATATCGGAGGGCTCGAAACGATTTGAACTGTATAAGGTAATAATTTCAAGTCCGTGCACCGGGTGCCACACGCACCCACAACGAACGACTTTCCTCGCTAGAATCCCTCATCTTCGTGGAGGACGCTCCTTGTTTGTTGTTTGTGGGAGTCTTTACATGAGACAGCAGAATTGGGGTCGCTTTTTTGTGCAGACTGCTCACATCATGCTGCTCTGGATGCGCGTTTCTTCGGTGCGATTGAAATTCCCTTGAACAGTATGCACCTGAGTGTGGTCAGATCGTGCGGTTGCGCGGTTTTATGTGTGTGGCGTTGACTCGACTTGAATTCGTGCATAGCCACGTCAATGTATGTCGTCGATGTATGCCGTCAAACCCTTTGGGGTCGATGGTGATGGCAACGGTGGCGTCCATTGCCTCAGTGTTCCTGCAGTGCTTTGCGGACGAATTCACATGTCAAACGTTGGGCATCAGCTCTGGATTCCCTTAATGGCTTCGTTCATCATGAAGACTTTTGTGCTGCTTTGATTTTCGCCAAGAGAATTTGCATCAACACCCGTCCTGCGATATAACACTGTCGCAACCATGTGTGGACTGTTGGAGGCGGCATGCGGTCTTCTCAGACCAATGACTGACATGGCGTCCAATACCGTAAAGCTCAAAATAACTAACCATGCTTTTTTAGCTCTGGTGGCGATACATTTTTCGATGGTGGTAAGTTATTTTGAAATATTTCCGAATAATATACCGTATTAATTTAGTGAATTAAAAGAAAATATTACACTTAGTATTTGTATATAAATATAATATGATTTAATTATGCTAATCATTAAGCACATTTTGATGAGTTATTGTGAGTTTTTTGTGGTTAGTTATTCTGAGCTTTATGGTACTTCGAGTGTGAATGCTGACCCCACACATCGGAATGACTTTTGTTGACCTCGTGTACTCAATTAAGATATTTCAACGATTTCGGCGAGTCATGGTCTGAGCAATTACTACGAGCCGAGCCGTCGTAAACCCGTCGTAATCCTGTCGATATCCCGTCGCAATCGCCTCGTAATCCCGCATGAAGCGGCAGCCTTGACCGCCCTGGCGCCACGCATGTGCTTGGAGATCAAGGAAACATGCCTCTTGGAAGGCTAGGCCTTGCCATGGAGGCCACAAGGCATCCAGGTGAGCCAACGGATGCGACGTCGTCGGTGTACCAGGTGGTGCCAGCTCATGTTTGTCTACTCATCCACCACAGCTTTCGACGTCACGCGGATACAGAAACGCAAAGATACACTCGAGGCCTCCTTGACTTTTTTCATTCCTCAATTTTCACTCAACATCCCATGTCGATCTCTGCCGACGGGTTCTTGGCCGACGGCTCCGATGCGTTCCACGCAACCGTTGGCCACGCGCTCGAAACCTCGCTTGGGAAAGCCCTCCCGCAAGTCGAGATTCGCTTCGAGGACTTGTCCATCACGGCGCTGCTTACCGTCGCATCCAAGGAAGGCGCGAACGAACTCCCGACACTCTTGAACCATGCCAAGAAGACCTTCCTCGGTCTCTGCCGGTCAAAGCACAGCGTCACCAAGACCATCGTCCAGCCCATCACGGGGGCCCTCACACCTGGTGCCATGACACTCATCCTTGGTCAACCCAGCTCGGGCAAGTCGTCCTTCATGAAGGCTCTTGCTGGCATCTTCCCAACGTCCAAGTCGGTCAAAATCAATGGCGCCATCACATACAACGGCAAGACTGGACCGGAGCTCCACAAACGCCTGCCCCAATTTGTCTCGTACACGGCCCAGCGCGACCACCACTTTCACACGCTCACGGTGCAGGAAACGTTGGAGTTTGCCCACCAGTGCTGCGGCGGGATCGTGCCGCCGCATGTGCTCGCGGCGCTGACCCACGGCACGCCCGACGAGAACGCCGAGGCCAAGCAAATCATCGAGGCGTTGTACGCTGTCTACCCAGACGTTGTCGTCAAGCAGCTTGGGTTGAACAACTGCAAGAACACGATCATCGGGAATGCCATGCTTCGCGGGGTCTCGGGTGGCGAACGCAAGCGCGTCACGGTTGGTGAAATGGAGTTTGGTATGAAGCAAGTGTCACTTCTCGATGAAATCTCCACGGGGTTGGACTCGGCCGCGGCGTTTGACATTGTCAAGGCCCAGCAAAGTGCCACACGCCACTTGAAGAAGACAATTGCGATCGCGCTGCTCCAGCCCGCGCCCGAAGTCTTTGATTTGTTTGATGATGTCATGATCTTCAACGAAGGCTACGTGCTCTACCACGGTCCCCGCGCGGCCGCCCTCGACTATTTCGCCTCGCTGGGCTTTGTTTGCCCGCCGCATCGCGACGTCGCTGACTTTTTACTCGATTTGGGCACGCCACAGCAAGACCAATATGTCGTGGCATCCACCATGTCACCGCCGCGCCTTCCCAGCGAATATGCCGCGCTCTTCCAGCAGTCGGCCATCTACAACGCCATGGTCAGCCATGTCCAAAGCCCGATGAAGGAGTCGCTCGTGGCCGACACGACCAACTACATGGCGTCGACGCCTCAGTTTCACAACTCGTTTGCCGCGAGTGTCAAGTTCCTGATCAAGCGCCAACTCATGGTCATTCTCCGCAACCGCCCGTTCATTATCTCCCGCATCGCCATGACGCTCATGATGGCGCTGCTCTACTCGAGCAGTTTTTACCAAATGGACCCCGAGATGTCGCAAGTCGTCTACGGCGTCATCTTCCAATCGCTCCTCTTCTTCATCGTGGCTCAAATCCCCATCTTGCCGTCTGTCATGGAGCACCGCGAGATCTTTTACAAGCAACGCGACGCCAACTTTTACTCGACTGTGAGCTACGTCCTTGCGCACTCGGTCTCGATGGTTCCGTTTGCTGTTGTCGAAACGATTGTGTTTGGGAACATTATGTATTGGATGGCTGGCTTTGTCAACGACAGCGCGGCCTACTGGATGTACATGCTCATTCTCTTTGTGATGCATTTTCTCTTCTCAGCATGGTTCTTCTTCCTCGGGAGCGTCGCGCCCAACCTCCATGTCGCCAAACCCATGGCAATGGTGTCCGTCCTCATGTTTGTCCTCTTTGGCGGGTTTATCATTGTCAAAAAAGACATGTCCGATTGGCTCGTGTGGATCTACTGGATCAACCCGCTCTCGTGGGTCCTCCGGTCGCTCTCAATCAACCAGTACATGGCCCCCGAGTTCCAAGTCGCCATTTACAACAACCGCGACTACAGCAAGGTCATGCCCGGCGCCAAAACCATGGGCGAAGTCCAGCTCATGATGTTTGACCTTGACACGGACCGCGCGTGGATTGGCTACGGTATCCTCTACCTCGCTGGCTGCTACATCCTCTTCAACACGCTCAGCTGCATCGTCTTGGAGGTTCACCGCCATGGCCATGAAGGCCACGCTGCCGTCAGCATGTCGTCGTCGTCAACCTCGACCTCGTCATCGGCAACCAACAGCACCGACAAGATGGTCACGGACGATGCAATTCCCAATGACGATGTTGATGATGCCGTCTACGTTGAAGTACCCCCGACCCCACAGGAAGGCAAGGGCAACAACGACTTGGAGGTGCGCTCGGCCGTCCAACCCATTACGCTGGCCTTCCAGAACCTGGGCTACTCGGTCCCGAACCCCAAGAAGGGTGAAGCCGACCTCCAATTGCTCACGGGCGTCAGCGGCTTTGCCCTCCCCGGCACCATCACGGCCTTGATGGGGTCCACGGGCGCCGGCAAAACCACCCTCATGGACGTCATTGCTGGTCGCAAGACTGGCGGCAAGGTCGTCGGTGACATTCTCCTCAACGGGTACCAGGCCTCCGACTTGGCCATCCGTCGCTGCACGGGCTACTGCGAACAAATGGACATCCACAGCGAGAGTGCGACCTTCCGCGAAGCGCTAACGTTTAGCGCGATGCTGCGGCAGTCGAGCGACGTCTCGACCGAGGCCAAGCTCGCATTTGTGGAAGAATGCTTGAGCATGCTCGAGCTCACGAGTTTGGGGGACACGATCGTGCGCGGGAG
>VJMH01005317.1:0-13442 GCA_009835185.1 Aphanomyces stellatus | reverse complement strand
CTGGTACGCGTCCGCCGCGCTCTTTGTCATGGCGGCCATCAACATTTACTCGACCGTGTGCATCTCCAAGGTCATGTTGGAAGCCCCCAAGCACGTTCGCACGTTTGGTGACTTGGGCGAATTCGTGCTTGGCACGTGGGGCCGCTGGCTCGTCACGATCCCGCACATGATCACGTGCATTTTGGTCCCGATTGCGTTTTTGGTTTTGGGGGGCACGCTCCTCACGACGCTCTTCCCTGCGTCGTTTGAACCCGAGACATGGATCATCATTATGGGCATCACGCTTCTCCCCCTCGGCCTCATCCCGACTTTGAAGGAAGGCGCGATGATGGCCGCCGCAGGCTTTCTCTCCACGATCATCGCCAACGTCGTCGCCCTCGGCATGCTGGTCGACAAGATGCATTCAACCAACGTCGATAACCTCTCGGTGCCGTCGCCGAACCTGAGCTTCAAGCAAGTTGCAACCGTCTTTGGCAACTTGGCGCTTACATATGGCGCGGGCTTGACCCTTCCGTCCCTCCAACGTGAGCATTCGGAGCCGCAGCGCATGCCCCGAGTTATCATCGTTTCATTGGTCTTGATCACCCTTCTCTTCTTTGTCGACTCGGTCATTGCTGTGGCATATCTGGGGTGCCAAATCCCCGGCAATTTGATTTATGCGATCGCTGGCAACGATCTCGGCTCGGCGTTCAACCGCGGCGGTGTTGTCATCACCTACCTTGCGATGCAAGCGCACATTACGATTGCCTTTACCGTCGTCGTCCTCCCAGCATTCTACGTGCTTGAGCGCCTCTTCCTCGGCCTCCACAAACCCATTGGCGATGCTACTCAAGCCCCAAACGCTGGCGACACGGCTCACTCGATTGATTTCCTCTCGTTGAACTCGCTCAACTCGCAGACAACCGTCGCGACCGACGATGACGCCCATGACATTGACAGCGCCACGTACAGCCAACCGGGTGTGTTCCCCAAAGTCGCAGTTCTTCGCATCGTCACGGTCGCTTGCTGTGTCGTCGTCGCTGTCTTATGGAAAGATCGTCTCCTTGATTTGCTGGACTTTGTCGGCGGCTCGACCTACTCGCTCTGCTGTATGATTGTTCCCATGGTGCTCTCCCTCAAGCACTTTGGCAAGCGTCTCCATGTTGTCGAACGTGCGTTGGCCATCCTCGCCTGCCTCATCGTCGCGTTCCTCGGGGCGTATGTGACGTACATCACGGCAGGCCCGCTCTTCAGCCCCGCGCCCAAGGCGATTGACGTGACGATCTGGGACTCGCCCAAGTTTTCCTACTGCTCCGAAAGCTTTGTCAACGTCATTTACACCAACACATCGTACCACAGCGCGTGGCGCAAGCCGTAGAGTATATGGAGCATAGCATGCAAACAGTATAGAGAGTAATATCATGACTTCATTCAAAGCAACGGCAAATATACTCCACAACATGGATTTCCATAGGGGGTGGCCCACGAATTGACCAAGGGGAGATACCCCTCGGCCGCACAATTTGGCTGTTCAATCGTTCCGAGGCAGCAAATTGCAGTTGCAAAATGCGACAACTAGGGGGCAAGTAAAGCCAGACGAAAGGACCATGAAGGTGAAATGGAATTTCGACTTGGATAAAAGTTTTACTTCGAGGGAGCCCCCTGGCGTGTGAAATATTATATAGTCTGAGCCGAATATATGTTGGGGACACCGGATGTTCACAAATACTACAGTAGTACCCAGGAGCCCTTCCAGATCGCTGAATACCGGCCAAGATGATGGTCAAGGCTCGAAAGTGCTTTCACGTTCCTTCCAACTTGACATTTGACGACGACGGGTGAGTCAAAAGTCGTCCACATTGACTCCTTGCTCGTCTTTGGACAGCGAAGTGTGGTTCTCTCCAAATGTGATGCGACGGTTGCCTTCAACCTCTTTTTGATCTGTGCTCAGATTCGCTTGGTCCAAGCTTCCACGGTTGGCGTAACGCGTGTTGTTGGGGTTGGGGTTGTTTCTTTAAGAGCAACCAGGCGGGAATCCACTACAAACAAATGGCACTATCGCTTGACGAGGAGGAAACCCATTTGCACCGGTGAGATCGACCGAGTCCAAAGAGGAACGGACCCAAGAGCTATGGTCGTCCGCGAGAGGAGGCCATCACTTGCCCGGGACAATGCAGCCAGGATAGCCCCTTGCGCTGTCGAGACACACCGAGATTGCCTTTCGTATGCGTTGTCGCACGACTAATAAGTCACAATGTGAATCATTGGAGGCCTCTGGAAGCATGACGAAGTTGTTGTCATGAAGGTGAACGGTATGACGTTTGGATGTGGGGACAATAGCGTCGGATTTAGTACCAGGAAGGTAGTATAGTCGTGACTTGAAATCTATCGAAGGACCGATCAGGAAGTCCAGCGGCTCAATTGGTTGAAACGGAGATGGGGCATCGCAAGCAGAATGTTTGGGACACCACAGCCGCGTGGTTGCAGTCCCGGGAAGGTTGTGACGATGAACCCATCAGCACGTCCTCTTGACTCCGAGACATCTCTTAGTCGGTCGAGTTTGCCGTTTCATCATGGCGAATGCTTTCGGTAAAGTTGTCATGAAAGCCAAACTGCATGCACTCATTCGCTCGTCTATGTGTTTGACAGCCTCGTCTTCTTTCGCCGACGACTTGAGACCACAATTTCATTTCCATGGTGCCTCCATCTACTCACGAAAGTTCCCGAGGGTGCCAAGCACCATGAAAGTTGGCCAGATGGCGGGTGAAACCAGATGGTGCGTCCACCCGATCGTTTTCTGCACCGTGGGATGCCGCGTAACATTCTCAGGTCGTGTGTGGCCACGGCGACTCGCGACTGTCTCCGGTCGGCCGTTGCCTGGACGGACATCGCGGTCTTGCTTTCTCCTCCACGAAACCCATCGTCTACTCAAAGCGCAAGGAGAGATGTGTGACCGCGGACGTCTGAGGTTCGGATGCATCCGACCAGATGATGGGCGACATGGCGGCGGCAGCTGCGACATGCTGGCGCTGCTGCCATTGCATCATCACCCATGACCCTTTGACGCTTCCGCAAGACTGCAACTTGCCATCGATCCCATTCTCTCATTTGCGACGTCTTGACCATGGGCAAGCCATTCCTGACTCTCGAAGACCTCAAGGCTTGTTTCTCGCTCTGTTGTTGCATCTATGGCATTGGCACGCTCGGCATGCCTGGCAATTATGCCCGCGCGGGTTTCTTCTGGGCGTCCGCCGCGCTGGTCTCGATGGCGTCCATCAACATCTACGCCACCGTGTGCATCTCCAAGATCATGCTCGTCGCGCCCAAGAGCGTCCGCACGTATGGCGACTTGGGCGAGTATGTCCTGGGTCGCTGGGGTCGATGGCTCGTCACGATCCCGCACATGATCACGTGCATTTTGGTCCCGATTGCGTTTTTGGTGTTTGGGGGGATGCTCCTCACAACGCTCTTCCCCGGTTCGTTTGAAAGCGAGACGTGGATTATCATCATGGGTATCACGCTTCTCCCGATTTGCCTCGTCCCGACCTTGAAGGAAGGCGCTATGATGGCGGCCGCGGGCTTTCTCTGCACGATCGTCACCGACATCATCTCGCTTTCAATGCTCGTGACCAACATGAACCGCAACAACGCCGGCTTGCACACGCCCCCGTCCAACCTGAGCTTCAACCAAGTCGCGACCGTCTTTGGCAACTTGGCGCTTGCGTATGGCGCGGGCATCCTGATCCCGGCCTTGCAGCGCGAACACTCGGACCCGACGCGCATGCCCCGCATCATCACAGTCTCGCTCGGGTTGATTTCGATCCTCTTTTTGACCGTTTCGATTACGGGTGTCTCAGTCGTTGGCTGCCAAATCCCTGGCAACCTCCTCTTTGCGATCGCAGGCAACAAGCTTGGCTTTGAGTTCAACCGTGGCGGCGTCGTCCTCGCCTACTTGGCCATGCAAATGCATATCACGATCGCCTTCTCCGTCGTCCTTCTTCCCGCGCTCTACACGTTGGAAGGACTGTTCTTGGGTCTGCACAAGCTCACGTTGCAGCTCGACGAATGCGACATCGAAGGCGCGTCAAGCTTTGTCGCGACTCTCTCGCCCGCCAAGAAGGAAGACGAGACACACGTCGACAGGGACAGCGTCACGTACAAGCAACCGGGTGTTTACGCCAAAGTCGCGGTCCTGCGCATCATCACCGTCGCCCTCTGTGTCGTCACGGCTGTCTTGTGGCGCAACCGCCTCCTCGACTTGCTTGACTTTGCTGGTTCGTCGACTATTGCCCTTTGCTGCATGATCCTTCCCATGTCTCTCTACTTGAAACATTTTGGCACCAAGTTGCACATTGCCGAACGCATCTTTGCTTCCCTTGCCATCCTCGTCTGCCTCGTCTTGGGTGCGTACGTCACGTACGAGTCGGCTGGTCCCCTCTTCAACCCGCCGCCTGCCCCGCCCGCCGGCCCCGCCCCATGGGACGCCCCCAAGTTCCCCTACTGCTCGGGCAGTTTTGTCAACATGGTGTACACCAACACGTCGTACCATAGCGCGTGGGCCAAGCCATAGGTCGTGGATACAGATGTATGTTGTGTGGCGTTTCGGCCGAGTCGGCCAATACAAATATATACAGTAAAAAGGAAATAAATACGATTGAATAGTTGTTACAACTGCAGTAGTGGCGGTTTGCGTTGAATGGCGGGGGCTTGAGCTTTTCTGGGCTTCAAGTCGCGACCGTCTTTGGCAACTTGGGCGCTTGCGCATGGCGCGGGCATCCTGATCCCAGCCATGCAGCGCGAACACTCGGACCCAACGCGCATACCCCGCATCATCAGTCTCGCTCGGGTCCTCTTTTTGACCGCTTCGATCATTGTACCATGTTCAAAAGAAAAAAAGTTGGTCATACTGGGGCTCGAACCCAGGGCCCTGGCGTTATTAGCACCATGCTCTACCGACTGAGCTATACGACCTTATGGATTAAAATGATATTTACAATGTAATATAATATTATTAATATCGTCGTGTTGCCGCGTTGAACTCGACGATGGTGTTCCATTCGAGTTGAAATCATTGTGTCATAAACTGCGACTGTGACGTTGTGTCCACGCACGAGGATATGCGGTACAGCCCAAGAGAGAATTGTCGACCCATGTCGACTGGTGCATGGATGAGGCTAAAATGGTGGAATCCACGGTGGTTTGTCTTGGTGACGGATTTCCTTCACTGAGTTTGAATTCCAAGGACGGCAAGGCGACCAATATATACATATATTAAGCTTGTTTGTGAACGTCAGTTTATTTGAAGACCAGCGCATCGGCCGCAGGATTGGGTTGATCCACGCGGATCGTGTCACCAGCCTTGTACACACCAACGAGGAGCTCTTTCGAGAGCGGCGTGAGCAATTGCTTGTGGATGAGGCGCTTGAGCGGCCGCGCGCCGTACATTGGGCTATACCCAACATCCGCCAACCAGTCTTTGGCCGCGTCCGTCACGTCCAAACCTACACGACGTGTGAGAGATTGCCAAGTCGGTGGTCTTCTTGACGTACTCAATTCCTTCTCGTCCAAGAGGGTTTGGATGTCCCGCAGTTGCAAATCCACAATCGTTCGAATTTGATCGCGCCCCAACCGGTTGAACAAGACCATTTCGTCAATCCGATTCAAAAACTCTGGCGCGTAATGCTGCCGAACAATCTGCATCACGCTATCTTCGGCTTGAATGCTCGGAACACCCTAGTGTGTGTCACAACATTGCGTCCACCACCATGCTGAAGAGAATGATGAGATACCTCGGGCAACGTCGCAAGAACTTCCGAGCCCAAATTGCTCGTGCAAATAATGACCGTGTTGCGGAAATCAATCAACCGACCTTGCGAGTCGGTCAATCGGCCTTCGTCAAACACTTGGAGGAGCAGATTCGAGACATCGCGATGGGCTTTTTCAAACTCATCAAAGAGGACGACCTGGTACGGGCGACGGCGAATGGCTTCGGTCAATGTTCCACCTACCGAACAAGATGCAATGTGCAGTCAAAATTGTTGCCGCGGGCGTACCTTCTTCGTAGCCAATGTACCCGGGGGGCGCGCCAATCAACCGCGACACCGAGTGTTTTTCCATGTACTCAGACATGTCGATGCGCGTCACGGCTGCCGGATCTTGGAATAAAAATTCCCCCAACGCTTTGGTCAATTCCGTCTTGCCGACGCCTGAAAAGTGGTCAAGATAGCCCAACAATGACGTCAATATCGTACCCGTGGGCCCCAAAAACAAAAACACGCCCAAGGGACGGTTGTGGGCATGCAGACCCGCGCGGGCCATGCGAATGCAGTTGCTCACGGCCGTCACGGCGGGCATTTGACCCACGACGCGCGATTCGAGCAACGATTCCATCGACAAGAGTCGCTTCTTCTCGCCTACGTCACTCTCTCGCGTGAGGCACTTTGGACAAGTCATTATGACATACCCGACAAGAGATTCGACACCGGGATCCCTGTCGCACGGGCCACGACCGCAG
Source organism: Aphanomyces stellatus (assembly GCA_009835185.1). Classification (NCBI taxonomy): domain Eukaryota; phylum Oomycota; class Saprolegniomycetes; order Saprolegniales; family Verrucalvaceae; genus Aphanomyces; species Aphanomyces stellatus. Next base: position 6,949 of record VJMH01005317.1, on the reverse strand, counting down.
CAATGTGGTCGGCCGTGACGGAGTCACCCAACAAGAGCTTGGACGACGACGGCGGCGGCACGTCGCCATCGTCGGCGAGCGGCTCCGTGTCGCTCTCGGCTTCCTTTTCGAGCTTGGGAATGACGCTGTGCAAGAGCTCGCCCGCGCGCGCATAGTTGCTACAACAAACGCTCTTGAGCGTCGCTGATGAATGGGAGGCGTACCCGTTGCGTTGCGCTGCTTCCAACTCTCGACGGGCTTCTTCGAGGCGCTTCTTCACAGTCTTGAGGCCCAAGAGGCGCGTCTTTTCCTCGTTCCACTCGTCCATCAATGCCTTGAGCTCCTTTTCCATCGCCTGGAGATCGTTCTGCACAAGGTGGCGCTGCTTGATCGACGCCGCATCCTCTTCTCGTCGGAGCGCTTCCATTTCGATCTTGCGCATGATGATCTTGCGCTCGAGTTGCTCGATCGGTTCAGGCTTGCTCTCTTGCTCCAGTCGCAGTCGCGAAGCTGCTTCGTCGACCAAGTCGATGGCCTTGTCGGGCATCTTGCGGTCGGAAATGTACCTGACGTCGTCAAAACAACCACATCGGCGGGCGGCAACTCACCGATGCGCAAGCGTCGCGGCTTGAACCAAGGCGTTATCGGCGATGCGGACGCCGTGATGCACTTCATACTTTTCCTTCAACCCGCGCAGAATCGTTATCGTGGCTTCGACGCTGGGCTCCATCACCAACACGGATTGGAAGCGCCGAGCCAACGCCGCGTCCTTCTCAATGTACTTTCCTGCAACATAGTTCAGACGATCGGCCTCGATGACGACGAGAACGTACGATATTCGTCCAACGTGGTCGCGCCCATGCAATGCAAGGACCCGCGCGCCAAGGCAGGCTTGAGCATATTCGCGGCATCCATGCTGCCGTCGCCGCCCCCGGCGCCCATGAGCATGTGCAGTTCGTCGATGAAGAGAATCACCTCCCCGTCGCTTCCTTCGACATCCTTCAAGACTCCCTTCAAACGCTCTTCGAATTCACCGCGGAATTTCGCGCCAGCGACCAACGCCGCCAAGTCGAGCGAGACAACGTGCTTCTTCTTCATGCTCTCGGGAACTTCACCCGACGCAATGCGCTGCGCCAACCCTTCCGCGATTGCCGTCTTCCCCACACCTGGGTCCCCGATCAAGACGGGATTGTTCTTTGTGCGACGCGAGAGCACCTGTACCGCGCGTCGAATTTCGTCTTCGCGCCCAATCACGGGATCGAGCTTGCCATCACGCGCCGCCAACGTGAGGTCGCGGCCGTATTTCTTGAGGGATTCCCCCATGGGGACATTATCAGGATTCACCCACGCATTCGATTGTGTCGAGAGGCCCTGGTAGATCACGTGGCGGCGCGGCAGCAGTGGCAACAAGCGGCGGCCCAACTGACGCGAGAGCATCTTCAAAAGACCGCAGATTTGAATTTGAAGTTGAGGCGGTTGAGGTGGACGCAGAAAGCCCCGGGGTTGGAATCCCAATTTCTATGCAAATATTATCCGCAAGTCGACAGAAAATCGACATATAATAAATTATTCAAATATTTGTTATTTTAGTAAATTTTCATAAAATTGAACGTGGAAAAGGGACGACTCAATTAAATAACTTGATTAAAATAGTATTCTGCTGTACACCGGGGTGCGCCAATTCTCGAATTTCCAGAAATCGCCGCCAAAGCTTCCCCGCATTTCTCTCACGCGTACTGGAGAAAGGGATGCCGCAGCAGTTCCGTGGCAGTTGCGCGCTCTGGAATATTCGTTTCAGCAAGACATGAAGCCGTTGCATGATGGCGTACCTCGAGGGTCAATGCAGAAGCACCGCTGGAGGAACGACTTGACGACGTCGGGCAATGATTCGGGGATCGGGGGACTTGTCGGGTCGATGGCAAGCTGGAACATGACCGAGACGTGGTTCGTGTTGGCAGGCCACGGATGCTTCGCTGTCGCCATCTCGATCACCGTCGCGCCAACGCTCCAAATGTCTGCTTTGAAGTCGTGGCCGATTTGTTTCACGACTGCATTTCCCGTGAGGCCACGACGACGACGACGACAATGCGACGCACCTTCGGGGGCCATCCACGGCACGGACCCTCGAATCGACCGCAAGCTTTCCTCCATGCTCGTGGTTATCACCGACGAAAGTTGCTTGGAACAGCCAAAGTCGGCGAGTTTCGCGACGCCTTGTTCGTTCACGAGCACATTGGCGCCTGCAACGCGCACGTCAATGCCGCGCGGCCACCATCGACGACATGGGGGGTACCTTTGATGTCGCGGTGGATGATGTCCTTGCTATGGAGGTACTCGACGCCAAGAAGGATCTGCCGCGTGAACTTTCGAATGAGGTCGAGGTCAAAGACACCATACTCGGCCAACATCCTTCGATGTCACGTCAGTTCCACCACGACCTCGCGATGAAAAGACCTACCTAGCGATGGACCCGCCGGGAACGTACTCCATGAAGATGTAAAAGAACTGCGCGTCGCGCTCCGTGCCTTGGTACCGCACAATGTGTTGGTGGCGCAATTCCTTCATGAGCGTGATTTCTTCGCCCAACTTGGCCAGCGTCTTGGACTCGGGTTCGTGTTTCTTGTCTTGCGGGACTTGGATTTGTTTCACGGCAAAAAGTTCGCCCGTGCTCGCATTCAAGCCTTTGTAGACCTTGCCGAACGTGCCTTCCCCGATCATGTCGCCGCGCTTCCACTTGAGCCGGCTTTGACTACGACGTCATGTCAGTGTGTGCCGCCGCGTTCCAGAGAGTACCCCTCGGCGAAGAAACGATTGTGGTACTTTGAAAAGTCGGGTGAATTGGATTGCATGAGCTCACAATGTCGCATATCCTCTTGCATCGATGACGACCGCTGCTTTCGCACGGGCTGCAGGAGCACGTCGTCTTCGTCTTGGTTGTTGAGCTCAAGGCGCGAGAGGCTCCCGCTCAAGCGATCCGTCGTCACGAGCGGCGCCGCCGCCGCAGGTTCGTCGTCGCGATGAGGATGGGCTGACCGATCGTCCTTGTCTACATAGGGATGCCATGAGCGATCGAATCGAACACAAGAGGGGACCTTGTTGCGCGACAATTACATCGCGGGGTACGACGATCCGAGTGGCCTTTTTCCAGAGCGAGAATTCGTACACAAACTGCACCGACCCCGCGGCCGATGCAGGACTCAAATCCGACGATTTTGCGGCGGATGGTAGGGGCTGCTCGCTGTACCGTCGGGTACATTTCTCTTCGACAGGAAGGTGCAACGAATCGTCCAAGGAATCCCCGCGGACGCGGCGGGACGATGGTGCGCGGGGTGTGAGTGTGAGGGGCGAGAGCGTCGCCTGAGTCGCCGGCTTCAATCGCTTGAGCCGGCCGCTGTGAAAGACAGGAGCGGCGTCTTCGGCACTCTTGCGTTCCTCAAGTTGTCGCCACGGATGAACTGAGGCGATTTTCCCTTCGGAATCGTACGAGTTGCCCTCGTCGCTGCTGCACTTCTGGTTCGCCTCTTCGCCATCAGCGTCGTCGACCTCGGTATGATGATGGGGGAGTTCTTTCATTCTGTCGTTCGTCCTAGTCTAATTGCGGCGCGTTGTCCATAGACCGACGGAATATGGCGGTGATGGCGGGGGGGTCGCGCGGCGATAGATCCGACCGCTGCGGGAGGTTGGGAGGGACTTGCACTCTGCAGAGCAACGCTTCACGGGCGTCTCTTTAAGATTTTATAAAAATAGCCCCCACGCCCGTACAAATCCAATGATATTTTATTTCCTCCAGCCTCATACAAATCGCCATACGCGTCCACACCTCCCACATCCCATACGCATTGGATTGCAGAGGGGATCTTATCCGGATAATCAGAGCCGGATAAGATTGGCCGCGCGTCTTCTTGTGATTTCGTGCTTCGTGCTTCGTGCAGGATGGGCGAAGCGTCCCAGACGTGCGCGGCGTGCCATCGGCAGAGCCCCAAGCTCCTCATGTGTGCGCAGTGCAAGTTGGCATACTTTTGCAACGCCACATGCCAGCGGCAGATCTGGAAAGCGCACAAGCCGGTGTGCGTTGCCGTCTCGAACCCCCACGTCGACATGCAAAGGACGTCTCGGTGCGGCAACGGTCTCTTCGCGACCAAGGCCTTCCGTCGCGGCGAACTCATTGTGATGGAGAAAGGACAACTCATTTCGAAGCAGGAGCTCTCGGACCGAGGCATGCTCACGCAGTTTGGGTACACGTTGACCGCCGCGACCGCGACCGACGCAGTTGCGTCCCACGGGCCTATTCTCGCGCTCATCAACCACGCGTGCGTGCCCAATGCATGGGTCAAACGAGAGGCGGGCACATCGTACCGGAAGCTCTATGCGCGGCGCGACATTGCCGCCGGCGACGAAATCTGCACGTTCTACGACGGCCAGGACCGCGACGACGAAGAATGCACGACGGCCGAGAGTCGCGCCGCGAAACGCAAGGCGCTTCATGATCGCTTTGGGCTCACGTGTCTCTGCGCCCACTGCGAGATGGACTTGGCACTCGATGGCCCCGGAGCAGACGACATGGGGCAAGATTGAGAGCACGCGTGTAGGATAATATAGAGGATAGAAAAAGAGGAGCCAAATTACATGATTTTGTCAGTACAAGCTCGAGATGGAGGTGCGAAGGCATCGACCAGTTGCGCTTGCATGGTGGCCAAGGATTCATATTGGCCTCGTAGGCGCTACAAAACATCAAAAGTCTAGGGATCTCTCGGCCCCCGCGCGAGCTCATCAACTTGAGTATCTCCATGTGATTACCCAGCACAATACCAAACAAGCCTCTTGTCTGCAAAGTGAGCAAATACATCATCGTCATCATCAACGATAGCTGGGGATGCGACGCACTATGCTACCATGCGATCGCAACACGGCGATGGGATCGCGACGGATGCCAACGGATTAGATTAATCGGAATATACTGAAACATATGCAGCGGGCGGGCGGTGGTGTTGTGAACCCTCGACGGTAAGCGGCGGCATTAATCGTCGTAATCGTCTTCTTTGGACCACTTAGCGTCTTTGGCCGCCGCCTTCTTTTCGCCCTTTGCGCCCGTGCTCTTGCTCGCCTTGGAGTCTTCGTCGTCGCTGTCATAGTACGAGCGCTTGGACTGCGCACGGTCCTCGACAATGTACTTGTACTCGGCCTTGTTGTGCATGATGAGCTCGTCGCCGACAAAGTAAAAGCTGTCCGAGACGGTCGCATACGGGTTGTTGACCATGTCTTGGATCAACTCTTCGTCGAGCGACGGGACCGAGTAGACTGCGTCCCATGTGTTGGTGCTGCTGGGGATGCAAAAGCCAAACGTAAAGTCATACGACTTGACGAGCTCGTCGCGAAAGTAGTGCCGTTCGATCATCCGGAATCCGTGCACTTCCTTGGGGCCGACGCTAAACTCGAGCGACGTCATGATCGACGGCAGCCGCAACACGTCTTCCGAGAACTCGTAGCGAATCTTCCGGAACGAGTCTTCGTCGAGCGGTTGGGTGTAGTCGATCTTGGACGCGGCCTTGGGAGGACAGTCACGCCCGACCTGATAGGTGGCGCACATAACCCATACATACATTAGAATGAACGACAGCGTACCCGAAAGATGGTGCGCTTGCTCTCGTAGTCGATGATTGAAAACTTGAGAAAGTCGATCCCGTAGACGTTGGCACTCATGGGACAGAGAAAGGCTAGCCGGATGAGGTCATCATGGAAGAGAGAGAGAAAGAACGTACATTTCGTGGGTGTCTCCAAGTCGAGCACATCTTCGGGCGTGTAGCTTTCGCGCGGCATTCGACGGCCCTTGGGGTGTTGGTTGAACAACGGATTCTGTGACTGTTGGCTCCGAAGATACATCTGGGATATTATCCGGATTCCGGATACGCGACCCGCCGGGTGGTCCAGCCGCCTCAAATACCCGTCGAAAGGGCCCAAATACCCGGGCGGAGCTGTCGGGTATTAGACCCACCCGACGTTTCGATATCGAATTGCAAGGATTATGTGTGCTGTTGGTGGGGTTTTTGTTCAGGCGAAACGCTCGATGTGCCCCATCTTGGCGACGCGGGCACGTCCGCGTTGGTTGAGTTGTGTAGAGAGGTCTTTCCTTCACTCCACGGCAGGCGCAGCCCCGAGTGGTGGGCCGTGACGCTGCCATCGCCAACAACGTCGACACGCGCGTCGGGCGGGACTCCCGCCCTGCTCCTGCCGCGGGAGCAAGCGCATCCTCGCGTCCTTCGCGGCGTTTCGGTAGAGCGCATGGAGGTAGAGCGCATGGATGGAGCCGCTTTGGCCCACGAGTGTCCAGGACGATGCAGTCGTATCCACGACCTTGTGTGGGCGTCTTTTGGAATCACCCAGATCAGAGTCACGTAGATGAGACATCGATCTTTTGGCCCGATCGATGGCGCATGAACTGACCCAATCTATTGAGAGCATTTCAAAATGTAATTGGGACAGAAGTAACATTCTTCGCGAGACGCCATTTGAGGACGTAGAGTTGCAGGAACGTTTAAGGCGGCTGTGAATTGTTTCATCGAGGACAAGGACGAGCCTGCGAGGAGGCATATGGTGGCATGAAAATCAAGTAGCTGTCATATAGCCCCCTCATACCACAAATAGTCATGGTAGCAGCGCCAACACTTACGACTGCAACCGATCGACACAATCAACAACATAACAGAATTGAATCAAAACATCGTTCGATTCATTGCCAGACAAATTACTCGGTCGTCGCATGCTTGGCAGCCCAGGCCGCAACCTTGGGATGGGCTTCGACAGCGCCATGGACGGCTGAGAGTTTGGGGAAGACATCGGCCGCGGTCGTGGAAATACCGGCCAGCCAGCCCGACTTGATGAGCGCCACAATCGCATACACGTCCAAATCCGCCATGGACAAGACGTCGTTGGCCAAGAGGTAGCGCGAGCCTTTGGACGTGGCCGTGAGACG
>VJMH01005316.1:0-41916 GCA_009835185.1 Aphanomyces stellatus | reverse complement strand
GACTTGTGACCAGTCGTGCACTTGGGCTTCGAGCGCCGGCAGCCGCGCGGCCTCGGCGCGGCTCTGGCTGTACGCAGCTTGCGCCGCCTTCAATTCCCGCGTCGCGTCGTCGACCTGCCGCCGGAGGTGGTCGGCCGCGTCGGCGGCGCGGGTCGCGTCGTGGCGGAGGGTGTCGCGTTCGAGTGTGAGGGTTTCGATGGACGCCGTGGCCGCGGCGAGCTTGCGTTCCAACGCATCGGTTTCGTGGTCGAGTTGCAGCAATTCCTTGAACCCGAGCTCGATGTTGTCGCCGAGAAAGCCGCGGCATGCTTCCAACTGCCGCAGGTCCGCGTGCGCCGTCGCGAGCTCTCGTTCCATGCGCTCAACCTTGGCATCCAGCGCGCGCTTGGTATCGTCGGCGCGTGTCGCCGCCGCGTCGCGCGCGTCCACGTCCCGCTGCAGGTTTCGGATCGCGTCGTCCTTTTGCCGCAGCGCCGCCTGTGTCGACACGACTTGGCCTTCCAAGGCTTGCACGCGCTGGACCAACTGGGCCTTTTCGTCGCGGAATTGCTCCTCGAGTTTGCCCTTGAGCAGGCGGACTTCGTCGCGGAGCGTCTTAACCAGCACGGATTGGCCTTGCGGGCGGTTTGCGGTTTCCATCTGCCCGACTTGCCTCGCCTTGGTGCCGAGCTCCTGCAACGCGTCGGCGTGTTTCGTCTGAAGCGACGCGAGTTGGGTCGAGAGCTTTCGATTGAGCTCCTCGGCTTGCTCCAGCGCCATCTGCGTCGCGCGCAACGTGTCTTGCGTCGACTCCAACACGCGCCTGTCCTGCGTTTGCTCGACGGCTTGCACCTTGAAAGCGTCAAATTGGACGCGCATGTCCGCCAGCGCGCGATCCTTGGCGGCGACGTCGCACTCGGCCTTGGTACATTGCGACTGTAACTGCCGGTTGGTGCGCGCGAGGCCGTCCGATTCTCGCTGGAGGTCGGCAATCTGTCGCTTCCACGTCTCTTCCTTGGTTTTGTATCCCTCCTCAAGCTTTTCGATCGCGGAGCTGAACCCCTCGATGCTCTGGGCCGCGTCTTGGATCTGCACTTCGAGTTCGCAATTGTGCAGTTGGAGATCGCGTTTCTCCCGCCGGAGGGCTTCGATCTCGTCGATGTGGTCGGATCGAATGCTTCCCTTGGGCGGGGACTGGTATGTAGATCCATGCGGCGCTTGTGTCGTCGCCGCCGCTTCTCCGACTAACCTACAAGGTCCCTGTCATGCCTGTTCGTCGATCTCGCGCGCGCGGCCTGTACCTCCTTAACCTCTCCAGTTCGGTGTTGTGATGCACGTCCCGCTGCTGCAGGAGCTCCACTTGATTCGATAATGCTTCCAAGAGGCTCTTCTGTTCCACCGCGTGTTGGTGGCCCATCATGGGCTGCGGCTCGGGACTCGGCTCCGAAGAACGCACCATGTCCGAAAGTTGCGAAAGTTGGTCAATAAGACAACTCGGTGTTCGTGGTGGGGGATTTTTTTCACGCCGTTTGAATCTCACTTGTTTGTTGTATAGTATATTCAAATTGGGTTTTAAATTATGGGCTTCGCGGGCAAATTGGCGGGGATGTAAACACTCTCGTCTGATTGGTCAGTTTGAATTCTGGTAACCGCCTTTCGATGGTACTTTATTGAGGTGCAGGCAGTGGAGCTGACATTGCGTCGCCGGCGCCACCCTGGGCTTTCTGGCAGTCTGGCACACACACACACAACACCTTTCTCTGCAAACCTCCTTGACACGTGTCTTTATCTCGGTTCAGTCGGTGCGGTGAGACTGTGATATCCAAGCACGGACAACGGCCCACCAATCTGTTCAAGGCTTGAATTACCATAAGGACAGTAGCACGTCTCAATTCGCGTCAAAGATTTTGCCGCTCAAATCCGTGTGTTTGAGCGTGGCCAAGCGACTGAACTTGCACATGTCGCTTGCGTGCGCCTTGGAAGGATAAGGACCGCCGCCTCCTTCCGCCGCCATCTTGGCCTCTAGCATCTGCAACTGATGCTGGTTCGATGCGAGAGTATCCGCGAGCGCCGCCCGGGCAGTCCATGCTTCGATTGCCGCGTCGCGAATCACGGCCTCGTCGAGTTCCTTCGCCAATGCCTCCAAAGCGGTTGCAAAGTGCGTCTGCATGAGATTGTCATGAGCCCACGAAGGCGGTCGGCACTTTACCTTGATGGCGTCTCGCACACACATGTAGCGATCGGCCAACTCGATCTTGAGTTCATTCCTGCGGATTTCCTCGGCCGTCGGCGGCGGCGGTTTCTTGGACCGCGGCTTCCTCCCCTGGCGACTGGATCCGCGACTCGCGTTGCTTGGTCGGGGCGGCGACAGTGCCCCCGCTGAGAGACTCGTCGTTGAGGCTTTCGATCCCATCAATTTCCCGCACCTCCTCCTCCGATGCCGGCTGCCATCTGCTCTTCACTACCACTTCGAGTCGCTTTGAGACTCTCCACGCGTCCTACACACATGCCAATCGAATCCAGCAACTATTTCCACGTCGCACAACTGTTGCCCAACGTTGGCACGTTGTTTCGTACCACCAACTAGGTCCGGTTCCTTGGGCTTGAGCACGACCGGGACGACGGGCACGAGCGAAGCCTACCTCATGAGTTCAAGCCAACGAAAAAAACTCGAGACTCACCACGAGGTCAATGTACGCCGTCCAAAACTCGGTCGCTTCGGCAGCCATCTCTGTCGGCGTGGCAAAGGCCAGCGATTGCGCCGATGCCACGTCGTCCTCGGGGCTGCGCGGATCAATCGCGGCGGCCGTTGCGCGGGCCTTGACCGCGATGGCGTGGAACGATCGAGTGGCGCGCGTGTAGATGGTCCATGTGGTCTCGAGTGCATGCGTGAGACTGCGCTGGAAGGGCAGCATCCGCAAGGCGTAGACGCACGCATGGGCCAAGAGTGTCTGCACCAGCGGTGCGAGGATGAGCGGGCGATGGAGCGGGACGTCCTTGTTGCTGTAGTACGCGCCTGCACACACAAGGGCTGGGACAAGGGCCGGGAACACAACACACCGAGAAGAAGCCCCCCAAGGGACGCTGCCGCAGTGTGGGGGTGGGCCACTTGCTCCACGAGAGTCAAACCATGGCGTAGGTTCTCGGCCGTGTTAAAGATCCACACCACGACTTCAAACGTCGTGATTGCGTGTGCTACGTGTCTCATGACGAGGGGTAGGGTGCTGGCCTGAACATACCATTTGGAACATAGGATCCTTCACACAATCGGGTGTGCGGGAGCCTTGAGACAACCTAGCCCTTTGGGTGGACAAAGTGGACACAAGGGGGAATGTACTCGACGTAGAGGGGGAGAAGGGGGGCTTGTCTGCCAATAGTCGAGGGGAAAGCCCGCCGCGACAAAATAGGGCTGGACGAGTTTCGGTTTGGGTGCCCCTTGGACTATTCCAAGCACGAGCATCGTCTAGGACAACCAAGATCGTCACCCCCATTACTCAAATGAGAGCGACCATGTAGCGCACGACGTCGCGGGTTTCCTCCGCGTGGTTGGTGAGGGATGCGATGGCCAATGCCGCTTCCATGGCGAGCTTGGGTGCCTCGGCATGCAGGACAACCTGGCGAGGATGATTAGCCAATCATGGACACAGATGTGTACAGTAGCGAGGGCCTGGGGGAGGGACTCGTCGACGGGCAGAGGCGGGTCTTGTGCCAGCGGCAGAGGAGGGGCCGTCAAGTTGCCCGCGATTTCCTTGAGCCGACGCAAGGCCACCGTTTGATACAAGGACAACGGTGGCAGGCGCCCCGCGGTGGCCGAGAGCAGTCCTAGTCCCACTCTCGTCAGCGCACGCCACGAGCAGCCTCATGTCACCCATGTCGCGCCACTGGAGGAACGTCTTGACAAAGCTGTGGGTGTAGCAGCCCAAGTCGGCATGGCCATGCAGCGTGACGACGACGAGGCAAAGCACCGAGGCCTACCACCGTCCGACTCAATGCAGAGGAGAGCCAGCTACACTACCCCGTGGTAGCCCCATGTGCCGTCTTGGTCACCAGCGTTACATGCAACTGCGAGGTAGAGGCTCGTCGCCACTCGATGGGCATGTTCCTGTGTCGACACGGTCACGTCCACTGGCAAAGCCATGGTCGAGTCAACTTCGGCCACGAGCATCGCACCGCGTGCTTCCTGTTCGTCGAACGCGATGCGCTGCCGCAAAAGCTCTGCGTCCTGGGCGAGTTTCACCGCAAGGAGACGCTCCTCCTCTTCGCTCGACAGCACATTCACGACGACAGCCGGTGGCAATGCTTTGTCCTTGGACATCCGCTTCTTGCTCTTGGGAAGCATCGTGGCACTGGCCTGCTTTTTGCTGGAAGGTGGAGACGATGACGGCAATGACATCAGGCGGCGTCCTTTGGCATTGGCGGTGGCGGGGGTCGTAACTGCCTCCAACGACGCACGAAGCGTCGTCAGTCGGTCGGCCAGGGCAGGAGGTGCTAATTATACCTCGCGTTTGTGTGATGACCATCGATGGATATCTAGATTGCCAATACTTACAATGGGCACCTTGTGTGTGTGACGTTCGACGAGTCCAGACATCGCGCAACGAGACAATTAACGCATACGGGCGGGTTCGCAGGGTTGGTCGATTTATCGTCGTCACACCGTCGCACTTGGGAACACAACATTCCATGCATTGACCACTCGGGTCTCGTCTTGCGAATTGAGATTCTGCGCCTCCTCTCGCCAAGCCGATCGTGTCATTGCAACATAACCTCTAGTTTATCGTGGGGAACCCCGGATGGTATCAACATGGTTCAATGTCGTACGACAGCGAGGAGTGTCTAGTGAAAAAAATTTGGTTGAGCAAACTCGGCAATGTGCATGCGGGCTGGACTGGACGCAACACAATGACGCCTGCAACAATGACGTCACCCACGTGAATGGTCGCCATCGCTTTCGCAGTTGCAGCGTTCTTTCCTTGCTTTGTTGTGATGTTGTGGCCGGTCGTTTCAAGTTGGTGGTGACAGGGCGGTTATCCACAGACATTGAAACGTCCTATTAGACACGAGACCATCGCCGATGGCGACAGCAGGGTAGCGCTGGAGCACCAACTACGATGCCACTGCACGCGTCACCGCCACGACCACAGACTCGACCATCGGCCCCATCGTCGTGGTCGACGACGATGATATCGCAGCCCACGTGCCCCTGGCGTGGCGCCGTGTCGTGCTCGCGTTCTGTTCCTACGCGCTATTTGCAACCGACATCCCCCGCAGTGGCTATGGCTTTCGGACGCCCCCATTCGTGCCCGTCTCAACCACTCAATACGCGCAATTTGGTCATTCAATTACCGCATCGCCAAGCTGACCCGCAACGCGACGGCACCTTCTCGTACGACCACAACATCCTTGCTTCCTGTCCAGAGCCTTTCGTCGTCATGATCAGTGTCTTGGGGTTGTAGAGGTCGTGGGCGAGGACGACGCCGGCGTCATCGCGGCCGCCGAGGTATGGTCATAGAAATTTGACACGACGTCGATTGGCATGCGACCCATCCTCCATGGGCTGGCCCCGGACGCGTGGTATCCATTGCATGATGTGTTGTTGTGTCATCGGGGGTCGTCACGTCGGGACTCGTGCTTTGCCTACGACCGCGAGTGTCCATCGACGTCGCTCGCCCTGCCTCAAGTGTTTACCATGCTTGACGCGCTGGTCGATGCCATGACGCGTGCTCGGTCCCCCTCGTGGACGTTTCATGTCGAGGCCCAACACACCGACCACCTCCAGCATCTCCTCGTGAGGCATTGACAAACAGCGAGAGTGGCGCGTCGTGCAAGGTCATGTACTCCACGTTTCGAACTCGAGCGTGCCGGCTTTGACTTGCAGCCATGGCATGAACCCACCGACGTTTTGCCAGCCCCGACGAGCCAACTTTTACACCCTCGGTGCGATCGTCGTCGTCGTTGTCTGGGGTTTTCAACGTCGTGGTGGTCTAGGTAACCCGGCGGGTCCCGTCGTTGGCGTAGTCTCAGACCACATCCATGCCTACGCCCTCGCTGCCAATCAAACCCTCGACGTCGTCGTCGTCGAGAGCATGGTTGGCGCCAACCGCGACAGGGGCGGCGTCGTCGACACCTCGACGCGCGACTTCGACATTGTCTCAATCTTCCGCGTGCAAACATGTCACGGTCGTGTCTGTGTCACCTACAGCCTCGACGACTACCGTTATGAAGGCACGATCTTTGATACGAACGCCTCGTCCTGGTACCCCACGCTTCGCTTCTTGGGGTTGGTCGGCCAAGTGTACAACCTCGTGCGCCTCGCCTGCCTCTTTGTTGGCGCTGCGCGACCGGCCGGCGTTTCGCGCCTCGTCGCATCCGGCCAAGCTACTCGACGCTGTAGCTCGGTTCACCAGTCGCAGCGGCAGCGGGGCTGCGTGTGCCGTGTCAGATTGTAATCTACGGCAGCTGGATCTCCGTGCTTGTCTTTGCCGTCGCGCACGCGATCGATGCGACCGTGGCCCACACGTTCACCGACACAAAGTGGAAAACCATCCTCGGTAGACACTCTTGCCTCTCGCATCTATCACTTTTTCTAGGCCATATGGATGTCTCGTACACCGAAGTGCTCTGGATCCTCGCGTGTCACATGCGCAACGTCTGGGACCTGAGCCTCGTGGGCAAACTCATCCTCGCCACCCATTCGCGTACGTCGTTGGCCCAGCGTGGATTTCCCGGCGTCCGAGGCTATCTCCTCGTCATCATCAGCTTTGTCTCTCTATCTTTCTCAACATTCGGCTCCCGAGTTTTCGAAGCACGCAGCTGCTACAAGTCCACCGCGTGCCGTCGAGCCCACACTTGAGTCTCCTCCGCGCCACGCATCCCCTTTCGTACGAAAACAGGTATTCCCTCCAATGCTGTTCGACGAATACACTGCTCCTAGCAACTCGGGGCTCGGACTTGAGATGAAAAACCTCTTCTTTGCAGGCGTCGTAATTCTACCCGTTTCTTGTCCGAGCAATCGTACATCATGCTGCCCTCGTCTATGCTGGCCCGTTGCTCTTCAGCACAAATTGGTTTGGCGTGGTTGTGGACCCGCAGACCACTGAGAGTCGAAGCAGTCGCGTCTCCTCCATGCAATTCAACCAAGACCCGCCGCGCCGTCCATACGCTCATAAACCTCGCGTGGATGACCCATCCGTTCCTCTACCTCTACGTGCGGTGGCACGATCCTCTCGTCTACACGTACGAGGATGGCGACGGCCACCAACGGTATCACCCGCTCCCGCCCAAGCTTCGAGCCTTGTGGACAGACATCGACGACCCCGACGCAAACGTGGACAAGCAGCGCCTCCTGGGCTTGCCATGGCGCCGTCGCCTCGATGTCGAGTAACTCAGTGGCGAAACAACCCTGCTTGCCGAAAGGACGCACGAGGCAACGCGGGGGAATGGTTTGGTTGCGCACAGCAGCAAGTGACAAGGACGCCGACGACGTAGTGTTACACCTCCCCATTTTGCCACCGCGACCATCCAAATCATGCTGAGCCACCAAGATGTGTGGTTGATACAACGACGAAGGCGAGCGATCGTTGTCTAGCCCGTCAATGACCACGACTGGCCATGAGTGGCCCAAGAGAGACCCCCCAAACCCAAGACACAGATACCTCTGCATGTCAAGTACCGAAGACGCTCCTTCGTCACATGTTAATGCCATCTGTTGACTGCAGTGTACGACGCGGTTGGTGTGCGTCGGCTCAAAGCCACCATCCCTTGGGCAGAAGTTCCTGCAAAAACCACGCGTCGACATTGTCCATGCCGCGATCGAGGTGATGCACGAGCTCGGTTGTTGATTCGTACAGCACACGTGGGGCTTCTACCTTGCCAGACACGACTAGTTTGTGCACGCCTTCGTAGTTCGGGTGCATGCGACGACCCCACGCGGCCTTGTCCGTGACCAAGAGTTGGCCCAAGGCTTCGCGGCAGACAGTGGCCTTGACCGGGTCGATCAATTCCGGAAAGTCCGACACGAGCGCCAGGATCACTTGCGACGCGTCGTCGCGGTGGTAGGCATGCACGGCAAAGTTAGCCACTAGAAACATATCAGGAGCCTATTGTCAGAAGTGAGAGAGGAGTACACTCGTCACACGGCATCGTGTTGGCAGCATCGACGAGGAGCGCCAAGCCAGCTCCATGGGGACACTCGTCAGGGACTTTCAATGCCGCGAGGCGCAAGGCAATGGAACAGCGATGGAGGTCCTCGTTGTCGTCAAAGGCGAGCCCCCACGTCTGGAGCTTCGCGACCGAATCAAAAAAGCAAAGCGACATGGCAGACTCGAGCAGAAAGTCGAAATGAAAGACGGGGCCACTTGGAGATGATGTCGTTGGAATCTCGAGGTTGAAGTAGCTTTTGCTTGACGTCTTTGATTGGCTAAAACACCATGCTTTGTTTTCATTCGCGGAATCGAGCCAATCGCTGATTACATAGTTGAAGAGCAACGCTTCGGCAACGACAGTTGGTCGGGCCAAGCAAGCAACAAGCAAGCACAAGCTCTTAAACAACCAAGAGGCAACGACGGGGTTCGCGTGGGGGGTCTTCACCACAAAGCGGCTCGCAACGTTTCATCTTTCGTCCTTAGAACTTACTTGGCCATAAGGAACATTCCCCACAACTTCCTCACAAGAAAGATTCACATCATTCACGTCACGCCCACCGCCCATCGCCGCTGCCGCCCTTCTCGCCCTCTGCCAACGGGCGTTCGTCCGCCGAACAGACCAAGTTCTCCAACCGCCAGTGGGACGTTCGTGATTTGGTGACTCGGTGCGTTTCATTGGGTGCTATTTTTAGCCCTTGCCCAAAGATCGGCGGTGAGGGAATCCCCTCGATACAACATTCATTGCGCACCTCTCCTGCTCGATCGCCGATCCGCCGCATCGTCCGACTTGCCCGCGCCAACGTAAAGGACACATGGAGATCACCTTCACCAAGCCCGACGGCAAAGAAATCGATGGTCATCATGCCCAGTACACACTCGCCTACTGCATGATGGCGGGCATCCATTACTCGGCGGGAAGTCTCGACATGTTCAAGCATCGGCTCGAAATGACAGACTACATGCGCGTCGTGAAGCGCGAATTCCCCGCAAACCCACAGACGAAACACTCGTTCAAGTTCAAGGTACGAACCGCCACATTGTCGTGCCCACCATCGTTGTAGGACTACTCGCCCGACATTTTTCGACAGGTGCGCCATTGTTTTGGTGTCGACAGCGTACGTCGTCGTCGTCGTCGATCTCGTGTGTTGATCTCTCTCTCTCGCGGTCCAGGCCGACTATATGATTACGTTGTGCGGCGACAGCAACTACATTGAGTTTATGTCCAACTCGAAATCGGGCCAATTTTTCTTTTACTCGCACGACGGCCGGTTCATGATCAAGACGCAGACCAAGAAAGAATCCAAGTTCCTCCGGCGCATCCTCCCACATTACCACAAATTTGTCATGGACAATCCCAACACACTCGTCACGCGCTTCTACGGCATGCACCGCGTCGAGATGCAGCAGCTCAAGGCGCAGATGCACTTTGTCATCATGGCCAGCGTCTTTAGCACGCCCAAGGCCATCCACCTGCGCTTTGACCTCAAGGGCTCTAAGGTCGGACGCAGCGCCACGGCCAAGGAGAAGGCGCGGGCGAATCCAGTCTTGAAAGACAACGACCTGGTCGATGCCAACGTCCGCCTGTCGCTCGGACCGGCCACGCGCGCGCTCTTTCTCGTCCAATTGCGCAAGGTACTCCGTTGTCACCAAGAGCGTCAGGACGATGGTGTGTATATAGGACGTGACCTTTCTCCAACAACTCAACATCATGGACTACAGCCTCCTCGTTGGAATCCACAAACCCAACCAGGAGCCAACAGAGAGCGTCGGGTCGGACCACTGCCACACCAGGTCGGTCGACTTGGTTACCCATCATAACAATTTGATGACCATGTAGCCGGCCGACGAGCGACGTTGAGCCAGGCACACCACAAACCCCCCACGAGCCACCGTCGACCCCCCAAACGCCGCATGTGCCCGAGACACCGCCAGCCCCACTCGTCACGCGGGATCGCACTGGCAGCGCGAGCACGCCACGTCACTTGCGTGACCTTCAGCACGAGTTCGTTGCGACCGATCACAATCGGACGACGGAATAGTCGGCTGACACTGGAGGTGTAGGTCTTCGGCGTCCCCGCGCACGCCGAAAACATCGACGGCGTCGTCGGTCACAGGCGGGGGCTCTATCTTTTGCCGGGACGCTGGTGGCATGTACGCTCGGACGCCGAACCGCAAGCGCACGGGCGAAATCTACTTTGTTGGTACGTCGAACGAATCGACGACCCAGACGACACGACGACGACGATGTACTAGGCATCATTGATATTTTGCAGCAGTACAACGAACGCAAGATCGCCGAGAACGGGTGGAAGCGATTCGTGTACAATAAGAACGACATTTCAGCCGTCCCGCCTGGCCACTATGGCTCGCGGTTTTTGGAGTTTGTCGAAGCGCATGTGCTCACGCCCGCGGCGGCGCAGGAGTAAGGTGGCAGGGATCCATACAGTTGAATCCAAGTCATCACATGGCATCGTTCACCCCCTATTAATGTGTTGAAGGGTGCGCGGCAGGCACACCACCAGCTCCTGTTCACCTCATCAGTTTATCAAATGCCAACGAGGTGTTAGGTGTTGGGGAATCCAATGATGGATGGTGTCGCTTGTCGCGAACAACCGTAAATTGTTTCGGGTACTAGTACCATGAACACGTCCGCCGTGCTGGGTAGTGCCGCCTACCCCTCCATCGACTACGAGGCATCGTCAACACCTCCGCTGTCTACTGACCCCCATGCTCTCAATTCATCGAGCGACACACGAACCGACATCATACACACATCCATGTTTACACGAGCATCGTCCTCTCCTTACAAGACAGCGACCGAGCCGTTGCGCTGCCAGTTGGACAATTGACTGCTGCGGTTGCTGTCGACGAAAAAGTCCTGGCCTTGGTTCACTTCGAGGTCCTTTTCTTCTTCGATCTTGCGGCGGTTGCGGATCGCAAACATCACTACGGCGGCGACGGCGGCGATGCCGACCATGCTGCCCAGAACACTGGCGACGATCGTGCCCGTGTTGGAGCCGGCGTCGGCCGCCGCGCCGACGTTGGCATTGTTGACTTGCCCGCCGGTCGACGACGACGAAGACGATGCCGCCGCCGTAGTCGTGGGCGTCGCGTCCGACGACGCGCCAACGAGGCCACCCGCATCGTTGATCGAGTTGAGCGCATCAGGGCTTGCAACCGCCGACGAGTTGGTCGCATTGCCGTCGGTGGTCCCGTTGAGCGATTCCGACGAAGGCGCGACCGTCGTCGTCGTTGCGTTGACGTCAGTGCCATTGGGGGCAACGGTCGTGTTGGGGGCGACGGTCGTGGTGGGAGCCAAAGTGGTCGTGGGTGCGGCGGTCGTCGTCGTGGGGGCGGCCGTTGTCGTCGTTGGCTTGGCCGTGGTCGTGGTCGGAGCAGGCGTCGTGGCGGCTGCCACGTCATACTTCCACGTTTTCCCGTCGGCCGACAAGCCAAAGTGGCCTTCGTCGCCACCCTTGATTGGCACGTCGTGGAATTGAAAGTAGTATGGGCAGTCGCCGCCGTTTGAGTTTTTCCACGTTTGGTAATCGCCAAAGTATTTTTGCGCGCTGCCAAAGTTGGCCTTCCCGCCGCCGTCGCTCGGCCAGCCCGTTTCAGTCAAGTGCACTTTGCCGCCATATTTGCCGACGACCGCACCAAACCGCGTCGTGAGCTGGCCAATGTCGGCCCCCGACGTGTACGGGTAGACGTTGATCCCGACAACGTCGCTTGCGGCGGCCAAGTCGGGGTTTGCCAACATCACGGCGTCCGTTTCGACCGTGCCGACAGCAATGTTGATACCAGCGGCTTTCAACGCCGACTTGGTTGCGCCGATCCGATCGATCACGATACTCTTGGCCAAACCCGACGAAATGTCTTCGTTGCCAACGTACACTTGTTGGCACGTGCCAGGGTTGCGCTTGATGCCTTCGACAAGCGCCTTTAAATCGCGGTCAAAGAACCCGCCGTCGCCCATGCGAAGCCAGAGGCCGCAGGCCATGCCCAAGCCAGCCTTGGCACCGACGTCGATCAAATTGACAGCGGCACTCGGGCCTTCCACGATCGTTTGGTACGTGCGGACGTTGGTAAACTTGGTCTTGATCACGGCAAAGTGGGCGGCCGCCACTCCCGGCGTGTTGGCTTGGAACGAGTCGTAGGTCACGCCCGAGCAGCCCCCCGAGCCCGTCAACGCATGGGTCGTTGACGCGTCTTGGGGCGCGGTTGA
Source organism: Aphanomyces stellatus (assembly GCA_009835185.1). Classification (NCBI taxonomy): domain Eukaryota; phylum Oomycota; class Saprolegniomycetes; order Saprolegniales; family Verrucalvaceae; genus Aphanomyces; species Aphanomyces stellatus. The sequence continues at coordinate 29,568 of VJMH01005316.1, read as the reverse complement.
CTGCGAGCCAATGACGGCGGCGGTTGTGCCGAGGACCGCGACGGCCGCGACGGCACTGGCAATCTTCTTCTTTTGAGGCGAGAAGGTCCATTTAGATACGACAGGCCCGACGGGCATCGTGGGAGTTGCCATGCGCTCCATCTTCTCACAACGACAGAGCAGGTTGAACAATAGGAGCGGCACTTGAACACAGGAGCATTACCGTCGTGCACGCCGGATGCTGCACGTGGCAGTAATTGATAGCAGCTGGAGCGACGACGACAATAAGATGCATCATGTCCTAGTTTTGTTTTTTCCGTCGTCAGGTGAATAATATAAACATGGCCTCGAAAGTTCGATTCCAAGTCACGTTATTTAAATAAATCCACACAACGGTAAACATGATATCCTGTTTACATCTTGTCAGTAAAACTCGTCGTGGTGGTGTTTTTACCTTCCTTGCAGGATTTTGCAGCCATTTTTATCTTTCGATATGTATGCCGGCGTCGCTCGTGGAGTGGGAGAGGTGCATGCACCGGTGACGCACGTTGCGTCGAGAGACAATGGAGCCAATCAAAGCATGTGAGAACGCCGTTCTATCGCTTGATTGGTTGAACGAACCTGTTGTTGATCGAGGTGGTTCTTTCGGAACTTCACGTTAAATGGGTTCAATTCCCACGAGAACGACGACCTGCGGAGACGGCGAAAATGCTCAGAGCCGAATTTGGGGAGATGGAGATCTCGAACAACAAGGTCAAAATGTATGCGACGGAGACGCTGTCGGTTGGGACGACGGCAGAGAATGGAGACGTCGTGAGGAGAGAAAAACCTCTTTCAGAGATGTTTAACGTCATGCTACTCGCACGGCCATCTGGTCGGATGTGTAGCTTACAGGCAAAATACCGACCGGGTGGGTGTCCAATTTCCCTTTTCACCATGCTGTGCATGGCGTCGAAATGTGGGGGGACCTACGCAAAGAAATTCGCCGCTTCTACAACGTTGAACATGGTAGAGATGCGAAATGGCAACCTCTCGCGCATCCAAGTGGTTGTCGCGCCGCTTCACACACAAATGCGCCTGCTCTCTGCCTCCTGAAAGCATTCGTGGTGAGATGCAGAGGATGTTGATTCATCAGCGACAATGGCTAGCGACATCTATGGTTATTACGTGGCGTTGCAGCGACGAGGAAAACCGACTCCGAGTACAGTGTACAGAGTTCGACCCTTCAGTGGTACCGTGTACTGGGAATTCATTGACAAGCAACTTTTTCAAATGTGCGGTACAAAGTAGAAGCAATCAATGCGCATTCACCATGGACTGCACTCAGTGTCACGAATTATGTCGGGCGGCGCCTTTGAAATTGACTGTTTGCTGATGGGGCTTCTTGCGGAATTGTTCTCGGCAAAACTCGACATCTGATTGGATAGTGGACGATCTTGTTGCAATATTTAGCCAATGAAAGGGCGTCATTCATTGTTCAGACCAATTGATGACCTATCTGCCTTGGCAAACACAAACTTGGCGCGGCAACGCTTCAACAAACTCACAGCCAAGTTTGGACCCCAACTCGACCACCAGCGCACACTGGAAAGAAATGCATGGCGAAGACGGCATGCATTCATATAGTACAAGGACCAAGGAGCCGATCCTCAAGCGTGTGTGGTGGTCTTGGCAAGCTCCATCACGTAGCGGCCTTCTTTGTACTTTTGCGAGAACGCTTGGGCGTGAATCTAGACGCGGCGCATGTTCAAAAGACATCCATCTCCTATTCGATGCTGACAGACGTACATAGGTCCAGCCGAGTGGCGCGCGACACTGCCCACAGAGGACATCGGCGACAGTGTGCACCCCCGTCATGAGGGCTCGCTTCTCCAGAGGTCCAATGACGACATTCACCCTACAAGATATTATCACGCTCGTCCACCAACACAACACCCACATGGTGCTCATGAGGTACGCTTGGCCGGAATGGCCGTGGAAGGCTTTTGAAATGACGTCATCCTTCGTCGCGACTCCCTGGAGACACGCAATGCACCGAAAAACGTCGTGGTCGCGCGTGAGATCAACTTGCCGGTCAATGTGGATTGGGGAGTCTCGGATCACTTGCACCATCGATATGGCGTCGGCGAACCACAGAAGTTGTTTCGAATGTTGGTTGGATTGCCAGGGACGAGCACTGATTGGCTCCGTCTTGGCCAATCAAACGCCTCCTTCCCCTCAACCAGGATGCACGCCGACGAGCAAGCAGTGGTCGACGGCGGCATCGATGTTGTGGACGCGGCGGTCCTCTCCTACGAAGCCTTCTGCGACACATACATGGCCAAGAACGTTCCCGTGCTGGTGTCCAACGTCGGCGCGGACTGGCCCGTCTTCCGCCAGTGGCGCGACGCCACCGGGCGTGTCGATCATAATGCATTGGCCGCGGCATTTGGCGATGCCCAAGTCCCGGTAGGACAACTTAAATGCAATCTCGTGTGTGCTTGACAAGCATGGGTTAGGTCGTAAGCTTCGGCCAAGCAGAAGCAGGGTATGGCGAAGACGAAGATCGCCAATTGATGCGACTTGGCGATTACTTGGTCCTGCTGGCAACGGGGCAGTCGCAACGGTACATGAAGGATTGGCACTTTACACGAGATTTCCCGACAGCCGCCATGTACACGTACGCAGTACAAACGGAGACTGGCGTTGTATCGTCAATTCGACTAGGACGCCCTTGTATTTCCAAGACGATTGGCTCAACTGGTGTGGCGGCATATTGCTACTCCTGACGATTCATGGCAAACTCTAGGTGGTGGGGGCGGAAATGCGACAACGACGACTATCGCTTTGTCTATTTTGGTTGGCTGTGATGCTCGTGCCTCGTCGCATGATGATGATGCCGGCATGTCTAGGCCCTGGGGGATCGTTTACGCCGTTGCACCACGACGTCCTGGAATCGTACAGTTGGTCCATCAACATTGTCGGCCAGAAAGAATGGCTACTCTACCCCCCGAGTCAAGTATACCATGCGTGTTTGGTGTTGTGGCTGACCATGTATTGCCCTGTAGACCCCCAAATTGCTCGATCGGTTTGGGCGAACGAGTGCTCGCGACGCCACCACCGCCAACGCCACTCAATTTCCTGGTGTTGCGTCGGCGCGCCACGTCACCATTGTTCAGGTGGCGATGCCATGTCAGGCTTTTCAAATGGCGGTGGGCAGGACGTAGGCACGGCGTTGTTTGTCCCGAGTGGCTGGTATCACCAAGTCCGAAACTTGGGCGAGACGCTCTCGATCAACCACAACTGGTTCAATGCGTACACACTCCGGCGGGTATGGGAATGATATATCTCAGGCTTGCTACTTAGGGACGTCATCGTAGATTTGGGCGTTTTTGCAGCGGGAATTGCAAGCTGTGGAGCGCGAAATCGCGCACTGCAGGTATGTAGAATCGGCGTTACCATGCTTGCGTTGCCGAGTCATGAGCTGAAAAAGGGATGGGTTTGACTCGGATGATGAATGGACGAACCATGTACGGATGGAACGATCGACGGGACGTCAGCCTGACGTGAATGTAGTGTCAGCTCCTCCTGCGCGCCAACATTGGCATGAACATGGGCGAATTCCGAGACTTGTTGGTGGCACGTCTGAAGTATTACGACACGAACGATCAGCGACACCATGATCGGGCGTTTGCTCTTGGCGAGGTAATGCTGGTCGACTGGTGTCGCCCATTTTATGGAAATAATACTGTTTCCATCTAGATTGCATTTGTCCTGGGCGAGATGAACGTAACAGTGTCGGAACTTTGCTAATGTCGACGATTTTTTACAGGCCACGATGCTGTTGTGTATTTTTAAGTGCCATCAGACGAATCGTGGACCTATTGGCAGTATTGACATCGAACGGATCTCCTTCGAAGCATATTTAGCCCCGCTTAATACAATCCCCACAGTGGGCACTCGGTCGTGCATCACTACCTTGGCGGGATTGTTGAACGCGGCCACGAACGCTTGCGAGTTTTGGAGCACCCCCACAGTGCTTGGCCGGCGGGTGGACGCAAAGGTGGACAAAGTGAATTACAAAACGAATCAGCGAGTGAACAACACACAGCCACCTTGGAAAGCCGTTGAATTGGCTGCTGGACGATCTTGTGCACTGTTTACACCAACAAAAAGACTTGAGTTCTTTTCTACCAAAAAAGATGGATTTGGCTCGGGGAGTTGTTTTCAACCAGCTTTGATCTACCTTGTTGACAAAGTCACTTGTGTCACTGGCAAATCGAGCGATTCTATATATATACTGGTTTTGAACGTCTACAACTACTCACAACATGCAACAGCGACTCTTAGGGTTGTGGTTCGTGGTCTGGCTCGTCGTTCTGGACTGGCACGACGGGGGTGGTCAGCCCCAACTCGGCCAACCAATCGACAGGGTCGGTCTCTGTGCGGGGCTTGGTCAAGCTGTCGGTCGGGTTGTTAATGGCGAGCTCCAAGAAACTCGTGGACCGTTGGAGCATGGCGGCACGGCGCGCGGCGCGAGCACTCGATTCACCCGAGCGTCGATGGAATTCGGTTTGGAGGGACGCGCGGCGCGCGCGCGTGTCGCTGGCATCCGTCTTTGGACTTCTGGGGGATGGGATTTCTTCCAGCATGGCCATGGACGAGCGGCGTGGATGCGAAAACGAATCCGCGGACGACGACGACAACGACGCCGTCGACGCGATCGAGCCCACGGATGGGGCCGCGGGAGTCGACAGACTGGCCGACTCGGGCTTGGTGACGTGGCTGTCGGGGATCATCGTTGCAGCACGGGACGGCCGCACGCGGGCGGGTTTGTGTTTGGGCGCGTCGGCAAAGGCGCAGTGGAGGCAGCTGCGCACGGTCGACGCCGCGCCCGACGCGCCTTTGGTTGGGTCGTCGAGCGTGACAAACGACGAACAGGACGCGCAGATCGAGTGGCCGCAGAGACGGCAATGGTGGCGCCGTCGGAGGACGTGGAAGAGATGGAACGTTTTGCGGCAGAGATGGCACTGCGACTCGTGCGACCACTCGGCGCGTGGGACGAGCGAGAGCTGCGTCGACCGGCACGTGGCCATGAGCTGGCGGAGACACGTGCGCACGGCCAGCACGACCCACGGGTTGGACGGCTCGACGCCGGCCAGCGACAGCGTCAGACTCACGCGGCAGAGGTCGTCATCGTCACTGCCTGACACGGGCTCGACAAAAAAGCCCGACCGCGTGAGGCGTTGCCGCGCACACTGCGTGTCGGCGGGCGTGAACGCGGCGAGCGCCGGCACGTCGACGGATTCCCACACGTGCGTGCCATAGACGACGTGGCGGACCGTGTCGTCGTCGTCGTCCGTGGCGGCGGCGGCTGCGGCCAGTGCGACCGGCTCGCCCGTCTCGATGTCTTCTTCGTAGAGCTGGGTCGACGAGAGGAACGTAACGTCGCTGAGGCGGCGGGCGTCGCTCAGTCCGACAAACGAGAGCCAATGGACGTGCGTGCTGCCGTGGTCCGTCGCGATGGTCGCGCCGTGGCATGCGATCGAGGGCAGCAACATGCGAATCGTGTCGGCGAACCGGCGCGACGACTGCATTGAAAACGTATCGAGGATGCTCTCGACCGTGCCGGCAACAGTCGCGACGCCTTGGAGCACGCCGCCGTCCGACGACGCTTTTGCGTACAATCGGATCCCGTCGTCGTCGGCATCGCGGTGGTGTGCAAACGTCGTGTCCATGCGCGTCGTGTTGGCGTGGACGACGGCGAGGCCTTGCCGCGCTGCGAGCGCGTGGAGCGCGTCGTCGACGTCGAGCGGGTGCCGCGAGAGCGTGCGGATCGCGCGGTGGAATTCCTTTTGCCCGTCCGTGTCACGCGTTTGGACTTGATCGTTCATGTCATGGAGACTCCAGAGCTCCTTGGAGACCTGCTGCGGCTGGAACGCCATCTCACGGCCGTCGTCGATGGAAGTCTTCGGTCGCAAAATGGAGCGAGGAGCACTCAGATCGAGAAGGGAGGAACGCAGACGATCATCTTACAAATCATGTTACCATATAAAGAAGACTGATAATAGATACGACGAGTGGCTTGTAGCTTTGATTTGCATAAAATAAGCTTTGTTTCATTATATCATGTCTTCCGTCCGTCGACCATCCTCATGTTTCTGGAATCACATGGATGCAGGTTCAACAACCGCGTTTCGTGACCTGGGTTTTCATTGGTCCACTGGAGTATCTAAAGTGTCCGGATAAGTAGAACCAGAATTCGGATCGTCATGCGGATGATTCCGTTGCGGCAAGGACGACGACTGCTGCCAAGTCGCCAACCAAGTCGAGGGGGCTCTCCATGTGGAGACGAGTTGCGAGAAGGATGCAAAAATTCTGTACTTGGAATGACGGAAGCGGGTCGTACCGCAGGGCGAGCGATGGGTGCGGCATCCCACGTCACTGTCGGCACGTACGAGGAACTCTGCGGTCCCATACAAACAACCAGATCAACAGTCGATGACGAAACCGTCATCACAGTGGAAATTGCGTGGCATTCTGGAATGAACTCTGGAATGATGGCAGATTGAGAATGAACTATTTTGACAGTCGGTCTAGTCAACGAATAACATATCCAGAAATAAAATAAAAATATTTTGCAGAGTAAAATGTTTTATTATTAAAGTAATATTGAAATATTACAAAGCCAAAATATTATATTGATACTTCAGTAAAAAATATTGAATATATATATATATATTATTGCATTTCTAACCTCCTCCATTTCGTGAATATTAAACATAGAGTATAATAAGACGGAACGATCCAACCACAATTCCACACCATTCTGTGTGGGCGTCATTTTCATTCTTTCAGATCGCTGCATGCTGGTCTGAAGAGATGCGAAAAGTGCGGCAGGGCGATGGGTGTGGTGGAACCAGCTTCTTTGGGTTTGGATGTTGTGCCACACAAGCTGCGCGACCATCGACATGTTGAGTGTGCACATTGTCTCTCTCACTTTGGATTGGAGAATGTTCAGCCAATCATTTTACGAGTCGTCCGAGTCGTTACTTCGTTGTAAAAAGCAAAGCCGGATTGCTCAAGCGCATTGCGTCGACGGAGACAGCCAATTGTGTCAACGGAGACGGCCGAGTACTCCAGCTGTATTGTTTACAACGTCATATTTCCCTTTTGCGACCCCAATACAATCAACAGTGTCAACGAAGTTCCACACCCGATCGCGATGGTGGAGCAATGGATTCCACGCACAAAAGCCCTCTGAAACGCTTTTCCAGCATCTACATCATGCGAGCTCAAACTTAAACGTCGTCGCCTCCGTGGTCGCCAACAGTCTAGGCACTCAATGGTCGCACAGGCTGAGTCTCATTGCAGGGGCATATTTGGTCACGCCTTCTTCGACACTGCTATCCTGATCACGACGCAGACGATCTCAAGGCCACCATGCTGTTCATCGTAAAACTCAGATGCACAAAACTTGTCGTCGCGAAGAACACCAACACGAAAACTTTCAACTCACTGTATTCAGCTTGCCTGGGACGCGCATGCTTGCCTATATACAGGACGTGTGATGGCGGCGGCACCCGACGATGTCGATGGACCAATTTATTCCACCTCAGGTGACGATTCTGTTGAACAAGCAACGACTGAGCTCGCTGAGTTTGGAGTGTCAACGTTATACACGAGAGACCTGGACAGCGCTGCAACATGGGACTCGCTCTGGCGAAAGTTTAGTCGCTCGGCACGACACCCGCGACGCTTCGTTTTGACAATCGTATTTCGTGGAGACGCGTCGTCGTCCCACATGTAACGAATTGAACATCACCTCGAAAAAGAGCACAAGCTGTGAATTTCGATCGAGGGAATCCGTTTTAGTAGGGTACTTGGATCAGGGCTCCACCCATGACTGCAGGTGAAATTACGTTCCAGGCGCCGATTACTCATGTTTCCTACCCAAAAACGGTATAAAAACCTATAAAATGAGTACATTTGCTAAAGTGCCCACAGAATTGCGCCCACCGGAGCGTAGCGAAGGTCGGGTGTATAATTCTGTGCTGGCACTTGCTTGGCGAGGAGTGAGTCCCAGTCTTTCCATAAGAAGGGAGTTGATTATTTCTTATCTCGTCGGGATAGCGGCAGGTAGGCGCTTACGCCATGCCGCTCCCGGACGCGGCCAGTCCTACTATGACTCGGTTTATAACCTATTTAACTTATATAACGTTGATTTAAACCTACAAATACCTACATTCTTAACCGGTGCCTGGAATGTAATTTCACGCGTATGTGTCTCTCAAGCGTGAACTCAAGCGACGAATTGAATCAGTGGGCGGGCTACAGCAGACACGACAAGGGACATTTATATTCTCAGCTCTCGAGCAGCCTGCAATAATAGACAGATTTGGTCAAGATCGCTACACCGTTGACACTTGGCAGCCAAGAAACACTCTGCGACATGTGTAAACACTACAATAGGAAAATCCCTCTTTGAGGTTGTGATTGCTCCGGCAGCTGGGGGATCAAGTCAGAGCAATTTGCAGCAACAGTGAATCCACTTTAGATTCGGCATGTATTAGAATAGGATATTTACCAAATAATATACCATCAATAAAATTGGAACTGTGAATTGAATTCGGAATGTGCCCAAACGGTGTCCACATGGATCGAATTTTATTAAATATCCGAATTGAATCCGACACGCCCGCTCTGAAAATGATGTCGAATTGTCAAGATCCAGACATTCGGTACAATATTTTGTGTTGGGCGAGTCTTGTATACAAACGCCAAGATAAAATGATGGTGGGGCTTTTAAAATAGACTGGACAATCAACTCACACACCCTTTTGGGTCGAGATCGCGCCCGTCTCTATTTTGACTCGAAGTTTGTATGTCGCGCCAATTGAAGCTGGATCGTTCGAAGCGTCAGAAGCGGATTTGCCGCGCACTCGAGCATTGTCCGCGAACCTCATGGTACGTACCGACGGCGGCACTGCAAGCGACTCATGGCGGCGGCTCGTTCTAGGATTTCCTTCGACGCTTGCAACACAAGGCCGCCGTCTTTGTCGACTCGACGCAACCCCGCGCCAAGAAGAGCGCGTCTCCCTCGGCCGATCACGCCGATGGCAAGACCAAGTTTATGGATCGCATCCACGACATGGCCACGGCGCCGCTCGACGCGACGTTGGAGGAGTCGGTGACGACGTTGGTGCAAGCGAAGAGCGTGGACCTTCTTCATACGCATTCGTCGATGGTTCCACACACAAGCGCACGTCCGTCGTTTGCGTTTCTCCATGAAAAGCAAGCGACGATCCGCGTGTACGAAGCGACGCATGCGCACCGGTACATCGTCAAGGGGGTGACGACGATGCCCGGCAGTGTCTTTGACATTTTGTCGGCGTTGCAGCTGCATGGCGACGCGTTCGCGGGGTCGATGCAAGAGGTGTTTGGGCTCTATTTTGACCAAGGCGTGACGCTGCACACGACGCGGGACCGCACGACCGACTCGGTCATGAACGACGACGACACGACGGACTTGGATCCGCTCGGCGTGCACTGGATGACCCTCAAGACGTCGCGGGCGATGGGCCACGATACGGAGGCCGACGTTGTCTTTGCGTCCTTCAGTCAAATGTACGAACCCGCAGCCGTCGACGACGACGACGACGCGTCTTCGCTCGTCGCAACGCGGAAAAACTCGCCGCTCGTGACCTGCGGCACGCACGTGTGGGAGTCGATTGACTTGCGCGCGCTGGCGGCGTTTCCGTCGGCCGTGACGGGCCGCCGCCGCCTCGCGTTTCGCAACTGCGGCGTGTACGTCGAAAAGGTCCGGACGCCAAGCCATGCCGACTTGACGTCCATCGCGTTGGTTCTCTCGTTCGACCTGGACGTGTTTATGGCCGCGGACCGCCGCGCGTCGGCGCTGTGGATGCAACGCCTCGTCCACGGCGTCCAAAACATCTCGCGCATGGCGCGACACGACTCCCGCACGATCCTCCCCAAACACAAATGGACGCTCGACGGCGGCGACTGCTCGCTGTGCGACCTCCCGTTCACGCTGTTTCGTCGCCGCCACCACTGCCGCCTCTGCGGTCACACGATCTGCCACGCGTGTTCGTGCTCGATGGACGTCGAGTTCCCCGTCATGAACGACGGCCGCATCCTCAATCACGCGACGGTGCGAAGCTGCACGAAATGCGCGTTCATCGGGAGCACCATGCAGCGTGTGCCGCGCTCGCTCGATGGCATGGGTCGAAGCGTGCCGCCGCAAATGTGGTCGTCGGCGCCGGGGCGGCGCAAAGGCCGCCGCGCCACGCCGTCGACCCAGAAAGCCCGGACGCGGTCGTGGCGCGACTCCGACGAAACGGTCGGCGTCGACACGCCCAGTCCACGCACGACGATCGCGTCGTTCCATGTGCCGCGATCCCGATCGGCGGCGTCGCCACACATGGCCATGCGTGGCGGCCATGGCTTGAGCCCCATGCAAACCAAGTCGCCGCCGTCGGTCGACCCAACCTACAAGCGCCTCGATCGCGCCGACCGCATCAACCGCCGCCGCCAAGCCGCCGCGCATGCACATGCCACATGCGGACCGAGTGCGTCGACGCGGGGGCGGCAAGTCCGGCGGCAGGAACTGCTCTCGCTTGCAACCGATGCCATGTCGTCGCATGACGTCATCATGACCCAAGAGAACCGTGATTTTTTGCACGACAAGATGTACCAGACCAATTAATCCAACAACACGACATATTTACAAGTCGGCAACAACTATTTTTGTTGCTGGCTCGACCAACACGTTGCTGCTTGGTGTAACCGAGTCAACCCCCCCAACAAGAAGATTGAGATATGAGATATTGGGGTGACTAGTTACTACGGGATATGATGGGTGTCGTCTCTTTTTTTTATTCCAGCAGGATCATGTCGCCGCGCATGTTGAGCTTGGACGACGTCGTGGATGACACGGACGACGACGAGAGCGATGGCGGCGCGAGGGGGGCGCCGCTCGGACCGCGGCGCGGCGGCAGCACTGCCCCCATGCTGCTCACATCAAACACACCCGTCTCGCTCACTTCGTGTACGATGGATCGACTCGAGAGCGTCGGTTGCGCCGCGTCATGGTCGTTCGGGATGACAAAAAACATGGACGATGATGTCGACTCGCGGTCAATCCCGCTCGGATTGCTTTGTGCCATGAGGTCGTCGAGCGACTGCAGTTGGGCGGCCGAGAACGTCGTGCCGGCGCCCGTGGACGCGGTCTGACGCATGGAATCGATCGTGTCGGTGGACATGACCGAATTCTTGGACATGGTGCGGGACAGATTGGTCGACCGCGGTTCTTCAAAGCTCGTGCGGTGCGAATAGTCGGACGAGCTCCGGTTGCTGTTGGACCGGACTGAGCCACTGCCTTCTGTCGAGTCGTAGCACTTGGTGCATGCGCGGACGCTCGAGACTGTGACGGTTGAACCGGATTCGGCGACGGGTGTGTCCAGCTCGAGCGTCTTGGAGCAGTCGCTGCAGACGGAGCTGCCACAGAGGCGGCAGTGGTGGCGCCGTCGGAGGAGGCCGCGAAACGTCTTGCGACACATGACGCAGTGCTCGCTCTCGCGCCATAAGTGCTTGGGCACGAGTTCAATCTTGCGCATCGCGCGCGAGAGGTTCCCGACGCTCATGGCTAAATGATGCATCCATTTCGACCCACCAACATGGCCGTTTTCGTTTTCGAGCTGCAGCACAAACGAAACGCGGCTCACGTCCACGTCGTTAGTCGGTTCCACGTAAAAGCCGCACGTGCGGAGGAGGTACCGCGTACATCCCGTTTCCTTTTGACGGAGGATCGACATTTCTTTCGACAGGTCGACCGACTCCCACACGAGCGAGCCAGCCGCGACGGTGCCGCTGCTGCGGCTGTCCATGGGCACGAGCGCGCCCGTCGTCGTCTGTTCGTAGAGCTGCGCGAACGACGCAAAGGCAAAGTCGCGGGTCTCCATCTTGTCTGTGTTGAGCGACATCCAATGGACCGAGATGGGTTGACCGGACACGTACGCGAGCGTCGCGCCGCGGTTCGCGTACAACGCAAAGAGCTTGCGCAGCGTCGTGTCGAATTCGGACGTGCTGCCCATATTGAAGCTCGCGAGGATGTCGTCGATGGGCGCTTCGACCGTCGTTTCGGCCTTGACCATGTAGTGATTGCGTTCGTTCCGGCCTTCGTAGAGGCTCACGCCGCGCTTTTCCTTGACAAATGTGAGCCGCGTCAAGCTCTTGTCGACGCAGAGCCTGACGAGGTCGGCACTCTTTTGCTGTGTCAGTTGGATCAACATGGCTTCCGTGGCCGGGCGCAGCGGCTTGGGCTTGACCATCTGCGCAATGTCACCGAACGCTTTGTCCATGGTGCGCTTCGAGGACCCGACGTAGCCCACATCCATCATGGTGAAGAAGAAGACGCGCGATGTGTCGAGAACACCGCGGGTTGACAAATCCGACCGTGCTCACCACGACTCGTTCTCGGATGAACCAGGCCAGACGGGAACGCGCAACAGTTTCACACGAGCTCTATATTTAGCGGGAGAGGAGGTCTGCGACGAAATTGCCTATATTGAGCAGTTCGAACGAGATCACGTCAGTGAATTTTGTATGACGAGGAGATAGATTGCCAGAGGTTTTGAAGTATATGGATCATTATATATTGGCTTTTGCTTGGAAAATGGGCATGATACATGTCGATGGATTTGTCGCGCCGCCCGGCTACAGACTGTGCCGTCGCAACCAGACTCCTCTTTCCATGAATTCCCACCCTTTCAGTGTCGACTTGCCGACCTGCTGGTGTTGGAGAGGGCCACCGGAAGATTCGAGAGCATTTGAAATCGTTCATTTGAAGAGGCATCGAAAGCGACCACGAAAGTACATCAATTTGGGCCAACTCATTGTCAAGGCATGGCGTGGCATGTTCATTTAGTTGTCGTGATATCATTCCGTTCAAACGGCAAGGATGGTCCCCAGCTGGATTTCAACCAGCAGGTATGTTGCGTCGCATCTCTTACATTGTGAGTGGAGGTTCGTCGCTGAACCCGGATCAATGTGGAAGAGACCTGAACTATGGAACCAACCAAGAGGAGCGCTGTACTTGACGCGCAGCCAAATCAGAGGTCCTGCACCGCACCATATCGACAGATTCTTCCGCGCCGCGCCTGACCACAGCAATCCCGTCTCGGCGCCTCTACCGCCACATATCCCACAGTATCCAGGTGTCAAAGTGTGGGTGGTAAGTATTCATTTTCACAGGTTTTGAACACAAGCAGTACAACAGTCGGGGAAGGGGGGAAGGGGGCGCTGTTCTTGGGCTGTCTGCGTTCTCCCACCTGGGATGATCGACAGTGCCACCCACAGAAGTTGATGGGCCAATTCACATTGAAGACCGCCCTGCATTTCCGACCTCCCCAGCAAGCGCGGCGCCCCCCCCCCCGCCGCTGGGGGGCATACCCCAGATGATGCAGCATGTCACGCTAAGGTGCCCCTTGTCTTTTTATCGCGCGCCAAAACTGCCCCCAACGTAGAAGTGGCACCTCTCAACTCCCCAAACGCAGGTCGGTCGCGTGCGGGAGGCATGGGAGGTGCTTCTTGACATGGACAACACACTCTGATGACGAATTGATCACAGGAAGTCTTGGTTCTGTCAACAACTCGTCCCAGTCGAGAACAATAATGTGGGAGGGGGCGGTGGTCGCACCAGATGCTGCTAAGTACGATGGACATTTCGAACGTGTTCAATTCTCATCGGGCCGTTTCAATTCCCACCAATTGCATTCCTGCATTGTGTTGAAAGGTCGACACGCCACGCGATCCTTGAATGACTGGTTATACATGTACAAGTGGCGCTGCATGCCTTGACGGTCTTGTCGCCGTGACCAACGTGTGTCACCTCTCACCAACATCATGCAAAACAACAACCCCACACAAAAAAGGTTGTGTCGACGCGAACCGTCGCGGGCCAGTTACAAGGGGTGGCAACCTTGGCCATCTTCGATATTGGAACGTTGGCCATCTTCGATGTCGCTCCTCGTGTGGGTCTGTCTCGTCCATGGGCTCGCGGCAGTCCACGCCGCACGCATCGCCATGTTCAACCACCACGACGACCTCCCACCCATCGACGTCGAACCGAGAGACCAGCACGTGCCACTGACCACCTCGTGGCGCCGCCCGCCGCCGCCCCGTCTCCCCGACACGCCAACGGTATTTGTTGGTCTCGCATCGTTTCGCGATGGCCACCGCTGCGGCCACACGCTCTTGACGGGCTTTGCACGCGCGACGTTTCCATCGCGGGTGCGGTTTGGCATTGTCGATCAAGTTGAACCCGCCGACGAGCGGTGCGTCGATGCGTTCTGCGCCCTCGCCCGCGTGGCGTGGCCCAACGACGACGCGTGTCGCTTTCGGAACCAAATTACCATCGTCACTCGCATGGCCAACGCATCCCGCGGGCCGACACTCGCTCGGCACCACCAGCAAGCCCTCGTCGACGACACAGATGAGTTTTGCCTCCAGTTGGACGCCCACAGCGTCTTTTCGCGTCACTGGGACGTACATCTCGTGCACGAGTGGAGTCGCGCCAATAACGAAATGGCCATCTTGACCACGTACTTGCACGCGTGGAGTCCGGCCTATGTGTCGAATTTGGACGGTGCCAACAACCCACCCAATCAGTTTCCGCATCTATGCTCGACCACGCGCGGACAACATGGCTGTGTCCGCACCGCCGGTGCGTCCATGCTGTTGGATGCCGAGAGGCCGCAGCTCACGGCGCTGTGGGGCGCAGGGCTTTCGTTCAGCAAGTGCCACGCCGAACGACGCGTGCGCGTCGACCCCAAGACACTCTGGCTCTTTGACGGCGAGGAGATACTAAGGGCGTCGCATCTCTGGACGCATGGCTACGACTTCTACAGCCCCAGCATCTCGGTCATCTACCACAACTATACGCCCGTGCCCGTCCGGTACACACAGAATCACGCGTCGCTCGGTTGTAACGTCCATGCGACATAGGTTTGAAGCCATACCTGTCGACGCGGCGACGCGCCACCGCGAAGTCCAGCTCGGACTGAATCGGTATCGACCATTGTCGAGGGTTGGGGTCACCAAAGCTGTAGATACAAGCTCGCGCTGGACCTCCCTGTGGACAAGTCAGACAGCCCCGTGGACCGCACCGACCTCGACCTGTACGCCCATGGCACCGTCCGCTCCCTGGTCGACTACTTGGCCTTTGCGGGCATCGATTTGGTCTCGGGCCATGACAACCACACATGCAAGCAGCTGCACTGGCAACCGTATCAGGACCCTAGCCCCATTGAGGCACTCTTGCCTGGGTGGACGATGGACATTGCACCGACAAACGCACCGGTGGTAGTGGTCGTGCCGGCCGTGATGGAACCGCGCGCGCCGGAAATGGTCGTCCAAGGCACGGTCGCGATCCCCCACAACCTCAATGATGGGGTCATCCGCCAAGGCAAAGTGCACGTCCAAGGCAACAACGTGCAAGCGCGAAAACAGCTGCACGGTGTGCCCTACCACGTGCACGTGATGATCGTGATGATTGCGATGCTTGCTGGCCTCTTTGCGTTTGTGGTACATGCCAACCGCAAAGCCAAGCGACAGCTCAAGAAATTTGTCGTTCAATGATGATCACGTTGCCAGAGAATATCGTGTGACGGCGTCGGTAGTAAGGTCCACACATCAAACCAATGTGCCCAAATAGCTACTTGAGTGGCATTACAGAGTGGGTCCAAGAATATGTCTGTGGACTTTTCCACAATCATTAGTGCATTGAAGTTGACGGGACGCAATGTCAAAAGGCAGCATTAAGCTCTAGAGAAGCTAGGTGGGACATTAGAGTTTCTTCGGCAGCAGGGAAACGATCGAAGGAATGTTTCGAGTCAAATCGACTTGAGATTGACGTCAACTGTGGCCAGGTGAGACCCCCATATCGAGTTCCATTATACCTCAATTGACCACCACATGGAGATGAACCCGGTCACCCAAGTAAAAAGCGAAAACAATTTTAGACGACCTCACGATTCTGATTTTACTCGGACGAAACTTGAATCAACGGGTTGGGCTGGACCGAGCCCTCCAAGACACTTTGGAGCGACGCCATGTCCCGCACGACCGCGGCGGCGCTCTGCAGCAGCGGCACACAGAGCACCGCACCCGTGCCTTCGCCCAACCGCATTTGCATCTGCAGCGGGGCCGACTGGGTTAATTGGAGTGCGTCGAGGAGCACCCGCGCGCCCTTTTCTTGGCTCTGATGCGACAAAAAGAGCGCATGCGCCATCGTTGCTGGCTCGAGACGTTGCGCGCAGAGCGCGGCCGCCCCCGAGATGAAGCCATCGACGATGACAGGCACGCGACGGGCCGCCGCTTCGAGCATCGCTCCGGTCATGGCCGCGATTTCCAAGCCGCCGACGGCCGCCAAGGTGTCGAGCGGCGCCGCGCGGATTGCCGCGGCGTTCACGGCCAGCGCTTCTTCGACGATGGCGACTTTGCGGAGGATACCCGCGTCGTCGAGGCCAGTCCCGCGCCCACAGACGTCGGCGGCGGGCGCGCCAGTGAAGGCCGCGACGAGCGCACTAGCGGCGGTCGTGTTGCCGATGCCGAGTTCACCGACGCAGACGACGTTCTTTCCGTGCTCGGAGATCCAACGGGCGGCTGTCGCACGTCCCAGCGCGATCGCGTGGTTGCATGTGTCGACCGACATGGCCGGGCCTTGGGTAAGGTCGGCCGTGCCGCGCGCGAGCCGCGTCGTGCTGACGCGGTCGCTGTCGATGCCGACGTCGACGCAAACGCAGGCGACATGGAGCGCGCTGCAGAGGACCGAGACGGCGGCGCGACCTGCCACCACCGTCGAGTACATGAACTCGGTCACGCTGCGCGGGTACGCAGACGGCCCGTCGGCGCGCTTGGTGACTCCGTGGTCGCCGCAAAAGACGAGACATACGGGTGCGTCCACGACCGGGGTGAGGGTCTGTCGAAGGACGCAGAGCTGCACGGCGATGGCTTGAAGATGTCCAAGGGCGCCGGCAGGCTGGGCCTTTCCGTTCATGACAGCGTCGACGTCAGCGGCGGTGACGGCCAGTGTCATGTCAAGCTTCCAAATGGGAAATGCAAAGGATTCAAAAAGGAGGGAGAACTGACCAATCAAACGTGATTTAGAGACCGTCCAATGCATATGATTGGTCCATTGCGCTGAAAGTTGCAATGTAACGATCGATTGTTGCCATCAACGATGGAGGGTAAATACTCTCAGCTCGCACTTTGCGAGGCCACCGACATCATGTCGTTGCTTCATGGGGATGATCAACGTCCTTCCAAGCCTTCTCATCTCCTTCGTCTACAATGCTCAACTCTATCCGGATAATTATCCGGTGTATCACTTGAACCTCACGGTGGGCGGCCGAATTCGGTTTTGGAGCCTGCTTCATTATATTATCCAATTATTGTTTTGAATTTCTACAAACAGCAAAGTAGTGTTTCGTGCTAATTTAAATATTTACTTCGAAGTACTCCGGAGTATGTATTATCTCGGGCGGTGCAAGTTTATATAAATATGCTCATGAACCGCCCGAGATTGGTTCATTGCGTCGAGAATTCCCAGCACACTTCTTGTTTTGATTTGAATCGTCATGGTCAACCCGCCACCGCCAATGGAACTCATCCAGCATGCCGCCGAGACCCTTGCCAAAGCACAGAAGCTCATGGAGGTTCAAGCAAAGGACTTAGAAGCAAAGCAAGCTCGCTGGCAGGAGCAGGAGCGCCGCGTACTAGCGACGTTGGCCAGCGCACCCAACTTGATCACGCTCAACGTCGGCGGCACGCCCTTCACGGTGCCCAAGGAGACATTGCTGCGCGTGGAAGGCAGTTACTTTTATGCGATGCTTGGCTCGGGGCACTGGAAGCCCGACAATGGGAACGCCTTCTTCCTCGACCTCCACGCAGCCACGTTTGACCGGATCCTCACCTACCTACGCACGGGGAAGCTCTGGCTTGATGGACTGAGCAAAGGCGAAGTCGCTCAAGTGCGCGCGTCGATGGAGTACCTCCAGCTTGCCAGCTCGACATCCTGGGACCCCGCTGCTTGTTCAACCCACATGGATATCACAAATGACATGAAGACGGTCACGACATCGACTCTGGGCAAGGGCAACTCGGTCATTGGCCTCGATCCTGTCACGAGCTTTAGTGTTCGCGTGGAAGCCTTTGGCCCAAGCAACTACGTGGGTTTGTCACCCCGGCCGTCGTTCAAGCTCGATGGCGCAGGGAATCGCGGCTACTACGTTCGACTCTCGGATGGCTACACGACAACCCACGTCGGGTTTGAAGATCGACCGAGCTATGGCAACGTGTTTACGCCAGGTGACGTTGTCACTGTTCGCGTCTCGAGCGACGAGAAGATCCATTTTGAACGCAATGGCCAAGAATTGGGCGTCGCATTTACGATCACGGACCCCGACATGGCATTGTACCCTGCCGTGACAATGTACAGCCGAGGCCGGGTGACGTTTGTTGCCTAAGTGTAGGAATCTCAATATGACAACTTGGATGTGTCGAGAGTGATGGCTATAGAAGCCAGAGAAAAGGTACCAGGGGTGGTCACTGCATGTGGACGAGCTGTCCAAAAGCCCAGCTGGGTAGATAGAGTATATCATCTAATGACTCTGGATGAGTGTCATTCATGCACCTGTATTTGACTCGATTGCCTCTGTGACGCCTGTGGTTGTGGACCTCGGCGGCCATGTGGCGAGAAATGGGCACGCCGACGCACTACACGTGCGGCCAATGGAGTCCTTCATGGATGCGATCTCCATTGGCATAGTCATTTTCCCGAAACCCTCATCGACCCGCAACGACGATCCAAACATACGCTCTCAAGACCCAGACGAGTTTGTCGAAATGAACAAGTCGAACCTACAGCCGCGCGCGTCAAGGGAAGCAGTTGTCGCCCCATGCCTCGTGAACCCCATTAACCTCTCGTAGTTCTATGGTGCGCTGTTTTGATGTTTGAATGTCAATTCGATTTGCCACCCGAAAGTTGCCCCCCGCTCCCCTCATCGTCGTTGTGCATATTCGTTGATAGCAGTGCTTTGAGGCCAAACGAACTTCGTCACGGAGAGCATCGCACGCTAAACGCCGCACCAATGGCGTGTTTGGTCAAGACATTTACACGAGGAGAGGAAAACATAGTTGCATTTCAACATGTCCTGACATTGTCGAGAGTCACAATAAAATCCAACGATGATTTCAAAATTAATTAGAATAAAATGAAGTCCTCCACGGGGCATAGAGGCCGTACACAATTCAAAAGTGAGGTGCGATCGTTCTTCGTTTCCGAATTCCGACGATTGAGCCAATCAGATTCGACCTGCGTGAAATGTCCAGTGGACGAATAACTTTTGACAGCCATGGGCCAAATGTTTTGTCAGTGTCGTCCAGCCATATGTTGTTCAAGATCGAGGAAATGATATGTAAATGCGAGAAGTTGTCAAAATATTCCAGGCGGTGGGAACAATATCCGAACACACGTACATTATATGTGTCAAGCGCGTTACAAGGTGCGCGCGAGTGAGGCGATGTACTTTGTAACATGACGGCATACTAGGATGCCAAGCATGTTGAGTCACGGACCAGCAAACGGCGAGAATGGCCCGAGGGCGCACAGACACGACGGCGGTGGACACGAACTACCACCCGAACCGCCGTATTTAGCTGGGTTCGTTAAGTGAGAAAGGTTGATTTGACGGCAGTCATTGTTCCCATCTATGTGAAGCATCGTGCTTGGCATCCTACAGTGCCGTTATGTTACAAAGGATATTACCTCACTCGCGCGCGCCATTTATCGGATTGTCCGACTGTCCAGCATTATTTTGGAATCTATCGGCCAATCCGAATCGATAGAACACTCACATACACGCACATTCCTCATTTCGAAGTCCCATCACGGCCAATGACACTTCCACGTTACCACCAACGCGCGGACTCGGACAACAACGTTCGTCGCAAGAGGAAGAGATGGACGATTGACGTCGTCCCTCGCGTAGCGACTCGCGTCAACGTCCCCAAGCAGTCGTCCGTAGCAGCATGTGAAAAGCCGAACTTCGTTATAAGATCTATTGTCCATTAACATTGAGACCAAGTAGCAGAAGGCCGGGCGTGCACGCTAAGGCCAAAAATTTCGACTCACTCACCCAACGCGAGCGCAACAACGATCGAGTTGGTGCACGCATGGGAAACCGCAGCCAAGAAGCGTGTGTGGCCTACGGGACGTTCTGGCACAAAAGGGCGCAAAGGAGAAGTTCCTCGTGGCCCTTCCCGTCAAGGACTCCATCACGACTGCTCATGTACCTTCCCATGTCTTCATTCCTCTAAAACCAGTTTAAAATTACTGTGCATGACTGACTCCCTAAAGTTTGACCTCTTCTTGCAACGTGAATTGTATGCAAAGAGAACGTGCATGATGGAACTCTGTGATGCATAGTGGTGTTGAACGAAAGAACAATGCGAGAATACAAATTTGCGTTCTAACACAGACCTGAAGGTCGCCCAGGCACCACCTACGTCGTGGCACGAATGGAACAACCTTCCTCGTCGCTTAGGTGGCCGTCGCCGCCGTCCTAGTGGTCGGTGTAGCACTCATTCGGCGTTGTTGCCGTTCGTCCGACGACGACACTCTGTGAATTGCATACGTGTCCGTCGCCGCAAGCGGCGGCCGTGAGCTCGACGACTCGCACCAAAAGGAGCCATCGTGGACCGTGGTCTTCGACAACGAACAACAAAGCGTCATCGACGCCGCCAAAAAACGCAACGCCGACAAACTCGCCGCCGCGGCCGCTCTCGCCTCCGAATCCGCGGCAGCCGACGAACGGACCTCCTTACCCATGTGGTATGAAATTGCCACGCTGACGTCTGGCACGTGCGGCAAATGCGGCAGGGCCAAGTCCGACGACCACTTCGTGGACACGACCTGCTTTGCCACGCGGTGCCCTGCCTGCTACAGCGTCTTGGACTCCCCCTGCTCGACTACGTCAGGACATGGTCAAATGCAACTTTGTTTTCATCTGCCCGTGGACCATGTCTTGACGACGCATGATACTGGTGTGCGTGTCCTAGCATGCAATGCTCTCCATGACGAAGATCGTGAGCCTTTAAGACACTGCAAACACGAAAAGGCAGCACAACAACGTCGAGGGAAGCACGAGGCATCCTTCGGTGAAATCACGTTGACATTCAAACATCAAAACTGAGCGCTATAAAACGACAAGGTACATGGGGTTCACGAGGCATGGGGCGGCAACTGCTTCCCTTGACGTGCGCGGGCAGTAGGTTCGACTTGTTCTTGTCGTCAAACTCGACTCGGGGTCTTGAGAGCGATAGCTCTGTCGTCGTCATCCATGACGAGTGCCTTTGGGGGGAGCCTTCACGTCGTCGTATTGCAACTCCATGGTGACTAGTGATCGAGAACTATGAAGAGGTGCTTGGTTGCGTTTGGATGCACTTCAATGATTGAGGAATGCGTACCGACCATGACGCACGTAGTTTCTTTGCCCATTGAGTTTAAGTTGTCAACGTTGACACCCACACAGGCTCTGACTCTTGTCAGCTGCGCATGAAGTTGGCGCACTTCTCGTGGTAAATGATGGGGATGTTCATCTTGCATGCAGGGATGAACCACGCGGGAGCCACCATTGTCGGCAGCTACGAATGCGGTGTCCACTGCACCTCCTAAACAAAACGAACGGCATGTACAAGAGGGTGAACCTTGACGTTCAGGACTTGGACCAAACCGTGGGCGGCTGGCGAGACCACAAGCCCAGGCGGGAACAGGCCGACACCGACGGAATTTCAAACGCAAAAGAGCAGTTCTTGAGGTCGTGCGGTTGGTGGGAGTCTGGCTTGGCGTTCATCGGACTTGTTCGCTGCAAGATGGGGAATGACTATGCATTGTACTGGTCATGCCCGTCGTTACATGTATGCGACGGGACAAGATACGTGGGCTGCTACTTATGTTGATGTTGAGGCGAGGCTTGAGGTCCATGTGGCAATGAACTCTCATATGAAGCTATCCAGAGACGACACATGACACCGTGGTGAATGGCGTGCAGCCCAAGTACTGTCGGTGGTGACCCGTGGTATCACTGTAACTCTCCGTCCAGCTCCACCTAGATGGCCCAACGAGGCAGTCCAGAGAAGCTTCCAGGGGGATCGGCTGTTGACCACTTGTGAATTCTTGAACTCCAGACTGCAACTGATTCAGGCGACGCTTTCTTGGAATACATGTGCCCTGCTGAAAGGCGAAATGGCGGCCTGCTAAAGATGCTTTGTTGGTCGATGGCAGCCAGCATGCAAGCAAATCGCAGTTTTCTGTCTTGTGGTCATTCCCCCAACCATTGCGCAGTTCAATGATGTCCGATCTCATTGCCTTATCTCATTGTCTCTTTGTTATCCGGACTTCTCAGTCCGCCCACAATATGAACCTGATAGCCACCCACCTTCAAATTTCATCGTACTCTGATAAGACAATCACAAACTCGGATTTCGCCTCCAAGATTCAAACTTGATTGCTCACAACGTCCCATACCGAGACCGAATTCGACGTATAGTCGAATCAAGTGCTCTGCAACAAGAGCAAGTTCAGCACAGCCTTTCAGTCGATCGTGGAAGCAGAAGCGGCTGCAGCGATGACCACCCCCGCCCTTGATGGCGCCAACGGCCGTGAGGACATGTCGACAGTGGCAACGACCATTCGATCCACGCTTGATAGTATAAAACCAAAGTTTGCTTGAGGCAATCATTGTTCCCATTTATGGGATGCAGTGTGCTTGGTGTCCAACAAGTGCCGTCATGTTGCAATGGGCATCACCGCATTTGCTATTTGACTTGGACCACAAAGTGTGTATGTGTGCGTTCGAACCAAGAGTGAAGGTCCCCACCGCTCGGAATATTTTGACGGCAAATCACATACGTGTACTCCGGAGTATTTAAATTCCACTCTCCCCAATTTATCTTGAGCAACATATGGCTGGACGTCAACCACAAAACATTTGGTCCATCGTTGTCAACAAATGATCAGTCCACTGGACATTCCCCACCGCCATCGAGTTGCAAGACGATGAAGCAGGCGTTCCCCAAAGCCATTCATCAACAATCTGTTGAATCTTGGAGGCGCAAGTCATTTTTGAGCCCCATTGAATTCAACATGCAAGATGACAGAGCAGGACACACTTCTCTATTTGTTGTTCGTTTTGAAAGTTGGAATGGTGGTAACCATCCTTGTCGATGGCCGAGTCGCCGCTATGGCCACTGCACCAAGTGACCGGCGCCCCCTAAACCAAACCAACATGATTTCATGTTCATAACGAATACTAGTATACCTTGGCATGGTCGACGTGATCCAAGCCATGAGCGGCCATCGAGACCAGACAATTGGTGGAAACATATGCTATGTCAAACATGGTTGGCGGCCGTCGTCGGGCATTCTTGGCAATTGGTCGCCGCACTATTGGGAAGGACGGTGCATGGCTCTTGTCCGTCCGTGCATATTCGGGGCAAGGTGCGAGTTACGCTGTCGCTCAACCTCAAACCCTCAAGGCTAGTAGTCGACGTGGCCATGAGCTCATATCCTAAGCTGTCCAGGGGCAACATATGATAGAGCGATTGTAGCACCAATACTCTGGGGGGTGACCTATCCCTCATGGAACCGTTCGTCCAAACGAGAACGATGCACTAGGGAGTTGTTGGTGTTGTCCTTGGGCATGGAGGGACCATTGACGGATACACAGGAATGACAATATACATCAATTAACTGGACGGGAATATTATGCCAACGTGGTGGTGTCGAATCCATCGCCTGGTCGGGCCGATAGGAGATGCCGGACAACTGGCTCGATCAAACTCTGACCCGCTCCGTCATCATCTGGATCACTGTCATCGCAATCACCGTCGTCATCGTCGTCATCCCCGCCATCGTCGTCATCGTCGTCACAACCGTCGTCGTCATCATCGTCGTCCCCATGATCATCATCGTCTCCATGGTCGTCATCATCTCCATGATCATCATCGTCACCATGATCGTCATCGTCACCATGATCGTCATCGTCTCCATGATCGTCATTGTCATCATCGTCGTCGTCGTCATCGCACGGCGTCGTCGGCGTTGGGGTCGACGGAGATCCCGTGGGCGTGACGATTGGCGACGTCGTCCCTGGCGGTGACGGGGCCTTGGTCGTCACCGTCGTCGTCATCGGGGCAGTTGTCTTTGTCGGTTGTGACGTCGTCATCGGGGCAGTCGTCTTTGTCGGTTGTGACGTCGTCCCTGGGACCTTGGTCGTCACCGTTGTCGTCATCGGAGCAGCCGTCTTTGTTGGCGGCGGTGTCGTAGGGACGTACGTACTTGGCTTTGTGGTGACGGGGGCATCCGTCGAGGGCTTGGTCGTCGACGGCGGCGGCGACGGCGCGCCGCCAAACTTCCATGAGCCATCGGGATTGGCCAAACCAAAGTACCCTTCAAACCCAGGCTTGGCGCGGTTGTCGTGAAACATGAAGTAGTACGCGGGCGTGCCATCCCCAAGGGTCGTCGCCCACGCTTGGAAATCCTTAAAGTACTTTTGCGCCATGTCGAGCGTGGCCTTGTGGAACCCAAAGTCGCCGCCGCCCGTGGGCCACCCCGTCTCGGTCATCCGCGCCTTCCCGCCGTACTTGTCGGTGATGGCCTTCCACCGCGCGCGCAAATCTTGGACCGGGTCGGTCCCGGAGACTGGCGCGCCGCCAAAGAACGGGTGGATGTTGACACCAATGACGTCGCACGCGGCGACGACGTCCGGGTGACGAAGCACGTCGCCGTCCATCTGCACCGTGCCCACGGGCGTGCGCAGCCCCGCGGCTTGGACCCGACTCTTGACAAATTGGATCTTTTGAACGAGTTTCTCGACCGGGTAGTTGCGAAAGATGTCTTCGTTGCCGCAGTATATGGCTTCAACACTGCCGGGGTGCCGCGTTGCACCAGCAATCGCGGCGTCCACGTCTGCTTGGAAGTTGGGACCGTCGTCGATCCAAAGACCCGCGGCGATCGAGAGCCCCGCGGCGGCCGCTTCGTCGATGGCGTTCTTCCCGCTTCCCATGCGTGTCGTGAAGGTCCGGACGGTCGAAAAGCGCTGCTTGATGATGGAGAAATGTTTGGCAATGTCGCCCGCGTTGTACCCGTCGTAGTTGACACCGAGGTTGGCGCTCCCGCCGACCGGGTCCGTGACGCCGCTGCCGACCGTCGCTTCGTGGTAGGCCGTGACAGACGTCGCCCGCGACGCCACAACGGCGAGCGCGGCGACCGTGCCGACGACAGCGAGTACGAGCACAAGTCCAAATGTGCGCTTGGCCACAGACATGGTCTGCTTTGTGCAGTCGGGAGTCATGTGGGTCGACGTTGCGCCACCGCCTGCTTCGAGCGGCGGCGTCGTGAGGCCTCGGCTTGAAGTCATGGGCGCGATTTGAGGAATGAGAACAACCTCTTCGCTTGTGGTCTGCATAGTCCACACACTTGACCCAGCCTGCGTTCGCGCCGCGAGCTTCCATCATGCCGGGGGGGTTCGCTCGACTGGTTTTTTCGTCGGGGAGCCTATACATTTGTCCATATCCTTTGTTTAGTGACATGGCACTACAGTCACCAAGCGTCTTTTCAAGGTGATAACTGGATCTTGGTCATGCGATGCCACCTCTGCAAGTTGTCCGAAGCACCTTTTGACGGCAGGTCCGCAACCACGGCGTGACTATCTCGGGAGCTAATAGCACGACGTTTGGGCTGCTCCTCCATGACGCTCCTCAGGTAGCGGCCTTGAGTTCGTCGGCCGCAGCACGGGGGCTTGCCACAGTATCTGACCTTCCTGAAGAGATGTGACTCGAATTATAAAAAAATCTGTTTCTGTGCAATGTATTTGCTGTGTTCAAACGCACGAAATTTATCTTTTTGTGGTCAGATTTAAAATATAACACTCACAGTATGGAACATACTGGTACTCGATAATAATAACAACAATTCATGTAAAATAGTGACAACGCTCTATTTTTACATGCAACTCGATCTTTTCTCACGCATTCGAAATGCATTTTCGTCAGGATTTCAGGCCTACAAGACGACGATGCTGCGGCAGTCCTTCTGGGTGAGCATTGCCACGCTACTAGCCATGGACGCTTGACGCTGCTCTTCTTCCGTCCGCAACGTATTCTCGCGGCGATGGCGGGCGACGACTGCAACCGCACACACGACCAGAGTACCCACAAGACTCATCCCGACAACGAGCCCTTCGTGCGTTCCCGTCAATGACGACGACGACGGATCGGCGGCGGCAGAGGTGCCAGCTTCATGGATTGCCGCAACGACTGTGAAAGTACTTGGGACGGCGTTGTCGATCACCCCCAGAACCAACGGTTCGGGCGTCGAGTTGTCTGCAACAATCGTCGATTGGGCGCCGCCGCTTCCACTGCCACTTGAATAGTCGCCGTTCGAGGTTGCATCCACGTCGACGCCGGTCGAGCTCTTGCCGCTCAAAGTCCCGTTGGGTCCAATCGCGGCACTGGCGGTTGTGGGGGGTGTCCGTGTCGTCGAAGGAAGCGTCGTCGTCGTCTTCGTCGGCGGTCCCATCGTTGTCGTCACCGCCGTCATCCCCGCGGGTCCATCAAACTTCCACTTGGCGTCGGCCGTCGCAAGGCCAAACGCTGCTTCGTACTCGCCCTTCTTGGGGTTGTCGTGAAACATGAAATAGAACGGATTGCCGCCGCCGTTGTTGCCGTCCCATTGCACAAACGCGGCAAAGTACATCTTGGCGTTGTCCATGGAGGAGACATGGGGTCCGTTGTTGCTGCCGCCCGACGGCCAGCCCGTTTCCGTCAGATGCGCCTTGTCGCCGTAGAGATGGACTATCTTACGCCAACGTGTGTCCATGTCCTGGATCGGATGGGGGCCAAACGACGCAAAATCGGAGCCAAAGAACGCGTAGATGTTGACACCGACGATGTCGCATGCCGCTGCGACGCTGGGAAACGCGATCGCGTTGGCGTCCGTCGAGACTGTGCCGACGGGGGTCGAAAAGCCCGCGGCACGGACGGCCGCGCGGACCGTGTTGATGTTGCCGATGACCGTCGCCTGTGGAACACCATTCGCCAACTCTTCGTTCCCAACGTAGATCGCTTGCACGGTGTTGGGATGCGCTTTCATGCCTTGGACGAGCGCGGCGATGTCGTTTGTCATGAAAGCCGACCCATGCCGCGTCCAAATGCCTGCGGTGAGGGGGAGACCCGCTTTGGCGGCGGCGGCGACGGCGTTGTTTGACGTTGACCCCAAGAAGGTCTGATACGTGCGGACCGCATTGAAGCGCTGCTTGATGATCGCAAAATGCTTGTCAATGTTGGCGTAGTCGTATGCGTCGTAGCACA
This sequence comes from Aphanomyces stellatus, assembly GCA_009835185.1. Classification (NCBI taxonomy): domain Eukaryota; phylum Oomycota; class Saprolegniomycetes; order Saprolegniales; family Verrucalvaceae; genus Aphanomyces; species Aphanomyces stellatus. Next base: position 2,160 of record VJMH01005316.1, on the reverse strand, counting down.
CGCCTGTGCTGTGGACCGTCTGCGCAAGGCAGACTAGGAGGACGAGTATGACGACGAGCTTGTGGACCGATGTTGTGCGAGGGAGGACGGCGCAGAGGAAGCTCGTCATTCTCGCAACGGAGTCGGTGGAGATGGATATTGCTCTGGGAAGCGAATGAATTTATGCCGGCGATGTTGCGGCGCATCCATCTCGTCGGACGTGTGGTATTTACAAGGGGCCAGTACGTTCGATCTCAAAAGGGAGAATCGATACTGGATCTTTATCCGGAATTCCGGATACTTTCGCCTATAGGATGCCAGTTTGGCAACATGATTGACCCTCGTGCTTATGGGAGAATCAAAACTGGATCTTTATCCGGAATTCCGCATAGTTTTCGACCTCGGTTCATCAAGATCCTTGTTTTTGGCCAACAAGATGTCGAGTTCGCGCGACGCGTTGGCGCAGAAGTACATGGAAACTCGATGTGCTTGCTTTCTATTGCGGACCCCTTGTCGAGTATTTTGACAAATACGATGCACATCGAAAAGGCGTGAATGACGCGGCGTTGGGTGTGCCGGACAAAGGATGGGGATTGTATCAATCAAAGTGCGCTGAAAGACGACAGAGAGAGTATACTCAATAGACCACTTGGAAGCGTCAATCGACTACCTGCCTACTCGCCGAACAAGGTCGTTAAAGGCGATGTTGCAGCCCCAATCATGAAAACACGACACAAACAATCGAGACAACTCAACCACCACTCGGTTCAAACCACTCCCTTTACATTCGAGCCCATTCATCCACAAACACACGCAACTGATACTTGTCCAATTCGAGAGCTGTTCTGCACGACCTATACTGGGGGAAACACTTGACGCTTGGTGGCGCTGCGTCACGGGCCGGCAGTATGCCAAGTCGCCAAAAATGACTCTGTTTTCGCCTACGACGACAAACACATTGGCGACTCGACATTATCACAATGGGCGACTCCAATGTTGTGGAGCTCGTCCAGGGCAGTCTGGGCTTGACGAACGTTGGCATCGCGAAGAAAGCTGCCCAAAGCACGTTGCAACGGTTGACCGATGGAAACTGACCTCATGATGCGAGTCATCCCGAAAAATCATGCAATTGCACACACACTGAAAGAGTTTGAGCGACAAAGAGTCCATCGAGATGAGAGGCCCATTCACTCGCCCCAATAAATTTACCTTCGAGGAATTTATCTGTGCAAACCCCGTAGTCGGAATCCTTGCGTGAACGACTTGGGTCAGACAGGAATTTTAAAGCCAACGGGTTGTCTTGCAAGAGTTTGGCGGTGCAAGTGGCGGGGACAACAATTGGGAAGACGTTTGTGGGGGCCACCACGGCCACGTTAATGATTCCGTCGGCCTCGTCACAAAACGCAGGGTACTTTCCACAAGAAAAGTACTACTCTGGCCCGAAAAGTTTGATGGGTACAGCTTTGATTGGCGGAATCGGACGTAAAAATACCGCTAACGAAACTCTGATTGGATATTCGGACAGAGCGCGATCTCGCCTATGATTGGCTATATTTTGTGTAAAAAAATTCGTTCTGTGGCGCGAGCAGCATCGATTCAAAGTTCCTGGGTCGTGCGCACACAAGGGTTTTTCACCCGCCACACATTCAAAACTCAATTTGCAGGCACACCAGCACGTCTCGAGTTCCTTTGTCCTCTACCCCATGCCATCAAACATCGTTCTCACGCCGCGGTGTATCGCAGCTCCTTCCAAGAGCGGGCGAAATCTCTCGGACGAGCAGCGCCGCGCCGTCTACGAAATGCTCTTAGAGCTAGTAGTCGGTGGAAAGTTGCCACGTGGTGCGTTCCTCGCTACATCGCGAATCGTTGGATGCAGCTGGCAAACAGTTTCACGCCTGTGGAGCCAAGTACAGCGCTCCTTGGCCGCCGGCGCTCCCGTCGCGTCTGTCTCCGCCAAAGTGAAGGGTATGACCTTTGATTTCTTATTTTATATCGATTTTCCGAGGTATGCATTTCTAAAGGGTATTTATTTTAGGAAAATGTGGTCGCCCAAAAAAGCGACAACCTCACGAAGTCAAGGTTGCGATCAAGCAAGTGCCGCACCATGATCGCCAAACACAGCGCACACTCGCTGCGAACAGCAACATACCAAGGACCGCCATTCAGCGACACATGGCTGAA
>VJMH01005315.1:0-33770 GCA_009835185.1 Aphanomyces stellatus | reverse complement strand
AGAGTTTTTTCTTCAGAGGAGTAGGTGCTCCAAGCGCGACGAGTGCGCGTTGGACACGATGAACCCGTGGATTGGGCGGATGCAGCCATGAGAATGGACGCCGTGACGAGGAAGAAGTTTGTGCTGACCATGTTGCCAATTGGAAAATGACATCGGTTGGCCTGTGCAACAAGCGTCGTGTTGTGTCTAAAGCCATTGTTGCGTGCGACCAACCGTTGTAACATTTCTTTTTAGAAATAGAACAAACTATGCAGAAAAACATCCCAATAAAATCTTGAACGGAGTGGCAAAAGTAAACTCCAAGTCAGCTAACTTCAGAAACGAAGCGGGATTCAACCATACGTTGGGTGAATTCAAGATGAATCCCCACAAATCTTCAAAATCAAACAGTTTTTTCGATGCTCTTGAAGCTCGGGATAATAAAATGTCCAGTCCTTGGTTTTGTTCAAATTGTTTTGGCATTTGATCCATCCTCGGCACGATATGCCACACCTTGAAGTTGATTCATCGTGGTCATGCACATATATAGTTAGTGCATATATCGTATCGGAGTCGATACGATAGAGATCTACTGCTGCAGATATTATTCGAGCCCGAAATCGAATGTATTTTCAACGTCAGGCATGGTTGTTCATAAAATAAGATTTTATGGACAATTTGCACCTTTTTGTCCATCTCCACCTATTTTAACAGGTGGATGGTCAAAAGGTGCAAAGTTTGTTTTGCGTTTGTTTTGTACTTTTGGCAACCCCCCACGACGAATCTGGCCTTGATGTTCCAGCATTTCAAGAGACGCCGTGCAACTTTCGAATGGCTCGTCAGCCAATGAGAGTTATACATTTTATTCAATTTTTATGTCACTGTCAGGCGAATTGAGTGATGAGCCCTGAGGGTTATGTTTCGATATTGTAGTATTGGTATGCCCTGGACGAAAATGCACATTTCGGGTATTTTGGTTTGAGCTGATGGTATACTCGTCCTCATGCGCTCGTATCCAAGTGAGCGTCGTATGCGCAAGTTCGATGATCACCCAACATCAGCATCATGTCCATCGAACCTATCAGTGAGGTTGCTCTGGACAATAGCTTGGGAATAAATAATCCAAACTAAAATTCGGATTGGTCAAAATGCCAAACGACATTGTTCGATTCCAAACCCAAAGCGGTGCTTCTCGACCTCAAACAAACTCTCATGGGCGGATTTGGTGCAGCCCGTGGCCTCGTCCTCGTTACCGCGGTCGCGTTGTCGCAAAGTTTTGTCCACGCCCATCCACAAAGCATCGAACCCCCCAACATCATTGCATGCCAATCCCTGGTTGATGGCGACCCCAGACGATGGCTGGGGACTCGCGTCGAACAGTAAGACAAACCCGCCCTCGTGGGCATTCCTGAAACATGGACGGTTGGCAGAGTGAAAAAGTTCCCCGTCGCTATGACGCTGCAAGCTTCGAGCACAGCCAAGTACCTTGGTCGATGCCATCAATGTACGGCGGATGCGCTGGCCGTGACACTCGACCAAGCGTATGCGCGGTTCGTCGACTGGCGCGGCCAACCGTGGACCCAGTGGCAATGCGAGGATATTGATTGGTCATGGCATGTCTAGACTTATAAGATAAGCCAATCCACGAGACCCGACCTTCAAATCCCCCGAACCCGATTTATACCCGACCCCATGTATTCACTTAAATCTAATGGGAAAACAGAGCCACAGCAGATCCATCGGCTATTTTCTCTCGGTGTTTTCGATTTTCGGATATCGTCAAACGTACAATGCGAATCATGTGGGAAGGTACCTTTCTCATTTGGCCGAGCGTAAATAACACCCGACTTTGAGTATGACGAAGCACAGCTGCATCGAACCGCTTGCGTTGAGCTGGGTCGTGTATTCGGGGGCCAAATGTCTCGCACAACCCAAAGTCGGGAGAGTGTCTGCAAAATACCAACCCCCTGCCCTGTTGTGGTACCGTAAAGCACACAATAACTCACCAGACTCTAATACTTTTCCGAATAAAATTATGTGTATCTATTTGTATTCCTAATGATAAATATTATACTTGATTTTGTATGCGTAAGTTAATTTATTTACTATGGCTGTTGTTTGGTGAGAACGATTCTGTGCTTGAGTGGTGGTACAGTTGGTGAGTTATTGTGTTCTACAGAAGCAGCAGTCGAAGACGATGATGCTCGATATTCACGAACTGACCTGCCAACACTCCCATGTCTGCATGCTGACAGAATATATGGTTACTAGTACGTCATTAAGAACATCCTTTCGACCGACAGGGACTTCGATTAGTCGACTACTTCGCGAATATCGGCACAGCCGACACCGTCGCAGGCAAATTCGTGGTTGTTGCTAGGCGTTGTGGCTCGTATGACTGTCCACTCGTCCACAGGTTCGCCGTCCGAACTCCTCGGATGCACAAATACCGATGCGGGGCTAAGCACCGTATCCGAGGTAAGACAACCCAAGCACCAGGACAAGTACTGCTGAGTATCCGACCTCAGCCGGATGTGGGTTGGTGGTTAAGTGGGCTTGAGTGGTGGGTTTCTATCATGTGTCCTATAGAGGGTCTGTTGTCCAAAAAGCAACTTCCTCAAAATACCAGAAGTGGAGTCACTATTGAAAATCTAGTTCACATAGGACGGCATGGCGACTCGAAAACGACCCGCAGCTTGCTTGGAAAACTTCCCCATCTATGGCAGTATCGAGAGCGATGCGAGACAAAACCCCACGATTTTTGACTTGTTTGAAGCACAATATTACAACAAATGCCATCGCGGCATTGCCACACGCGGCCCTCGAACCGAGCCATTGTCTGACCCAAGGTCGACGTACTTGTCCGCAATACAGTGTCCTGTCAGCACACCGACACCTGCACATAGTATTTCGCCGCGGGTGAGATCTTGACATTCGGAACAAAGAGCCAACGCTGCTGCAGGGTTAAAGTAGTTTGTGGTCAGAGTCTGTCATTGGCCACTCTTGGGGTGGTCAAGAGCTTGTTGCCCGTTTCAGCACTTGGTGAAACCGATCATTTCCATTTTCGAAGTCTTTACCGACCGATGATTGGCTAGCCCAAATAATCCATTCGTTCTGATTGGTCAGTCTTTCAGAGGAAGTGACAAGATCGAAATGTGTCTGGCGATCGGCTAACTCAGACGGGAATTTTAGTGAACCACCACAATGTACGCCTTGACCGCCGTGTTGGGCTTCCTCCTCACATTTACGATCCATGAATCAAACAACGTCGCGGCAGCACCTCTCTCGTGCAGAGACCTCACCGACGGCGACACGGTCCATCTTCTCGCCAGTGGATTGGACGACGGCTGGGGCTTGGCTTCAAACGGCGACTTCAAAGCCGCCGTGGTGGGCATTCCCGAAACATGGAAGATCATCAAGCGAAATGTACCTGCGGGGGGTCAGTATATCACGTTTCAAGCCACAAGCACAGGCAAGTACCTCGGTCGATGCCATCAGTGTGCGCCGGATGCGTTGCCAATGACACCCGGCCAAGCGGTCGCGCGGTTCCTCGACTGGCGCGGCCAACCGTGGACCCATTGGGTGTGCCAAGACATGGGCAATGGCGCCGTCTCACTGCAATCGCTGGAAGTGTTGGGCAAATTCTTGGCGTGGTGCGTGGGCTGCCTCACGTCCGACACGATGATGAGCCCTGCGTCGGTCTTTGTGCATGGAATCGATTGGAACGACCAAACGGCACAGTGGAAAATTGTGCGCGCCACTGTCCCCAACCGCGATTTTACATGCACTGGCGTCGACTGCAGTGACATACGGGATATGGTCGATTAACATTCTTATACGAGTATATACTGTTTTCTTGCGTGAGGGAGGGTGGTCGGAGCAGGTCGAACTCGCCGACCACGTGTGGTAAATAGATTTGAAATTGCCCCGAATATAGCCACAGCGCGTTGGGGATACTAATGCGAACGGCGTCCAAGCATTTTACTGTTGTCGCAATTGGCCGTCGACAGCTTGCTAGTTTTTTCTCCACATTAATTGGATGGTGACCAATATTGGACATGGCCAACATCGTTGGTGTTTCCTGTTGGGGCAGCCATTGCAAGCAAATGGGTGTTTGTTCGATTGTGGAACAAAGGCATTGTTTCGGCAAGACAACGTCCTTGGCAATACGGATCGATTCAAAAAAAGGTTGTGATTGGTCCTGCCTGAGGTTCGTCGAGTCAGCCAATACTGGGTTCATTGTTCAACTTTGCATCCATCGACTATATTTTAACGCGTTGCTCCTGTCCATTGATGCTCCTCTCACTTCTTCTCGTCCTCAGTGCTGCGAGCTCGTCTCATGTTGTCGCGGAGTCGAATTCAACCATGTGCCAGTTTCGCAATGGCGAACACGTGCGGCTGCTGGCACGGAGCATGGATGGCGTGAGTGGATTGGGTCTTTGCGACACCCTTGGCCATGGCGCCACCTGTGTCAGCAGGTTTCCAACGACATGGACCGTCTTCCACACGAGCCACCGAGGGACGATCGTGCTCTTGGAGACGAGGTCCAGCCGGTACCTCGGTCGATGCCACGACTGCATGCCCAATGCTCTTAAGTCCGTGCCAGACCAAGCCTTCGTTGGCTATACGAATTGGCATGGCCAGCCTTGGGTCCAATGGAGTTGCATGGATACTGGCTCGGGTATCGCACTCCAATCGAGCGACTCGCGCAAGTTCCTCGCGTGGTGCCAAGGCTGTCTGACCATTGGATCGGGAATGGACTTTTTTGCAATCGGGACAGTGCACGTGCCCGACTGGCGGGATGACGACGTCGCGACTTGGGTCGTCCAGCGGCTCTCAACCAACGAAACCGACGAGGTTGCCGACGACGACAGGACACAAACAACTTCGACTCGTGCTGAAGCCAGCCAACAATAACAGCTAATGGATTCAATAGACCATGATACTCTTAACTACGTCAACACGTTTGCCGTGTGTACAATGACGTCAACATACACGAGGCTCGCGGGACATTTGTTGCCGAAGATATTTGATTGTCCGATTGCACCAGAATCCACAACACCTAGCACTTCCTTCACTATTATCGACTGTCTCCAGGGTATGCTGCATGTGGATTTTACTATGCTTGTGTCCCCAAGACCGACACACTCATTTTGGATCGTCTCGTATCCACCGTCTGCCACGTCATAGATTGACATATTGATAGCCCTAAACGCATTACATGTGAAGGGGGGACGTTGGGATGTCGTGGTCGTTGAATTCTATGCAGTCGGCATGCACTGGACGTACACACACACGTTTGTCGTTGACAAGATGGTATTGGAAGGATTTCAGTCGTGTGCTTCGGTCGATAGAGCGCTGTACATGCACACCCGACCAGAAAAAAACTAAGCAGCCATGGTTTGGTTTGTCAGGTATCGACCTTCGAACCTTCCACGTGTTCAAACCACGGTGGGGGAGGGTGGAACCTAGACCCCCAGCGCCCTTTCAAGGAACTTGAATGTAGCCTCGTTCGATCAGGCTAGTGCATGCACCAGGAAACCTCAAACCCCAACCCTCATCGAACCAAATGGTTGGTTGGTGAAGTCCCAGTGCGTCGAGACGTGTCCATTTCTTTCCTTAACAAAAACTGTCATATAGAGACCGCGATATCTATCTTCTCGTATCGATGATTATCTCGAGGAAGACAAACGGCACGACGAAGACCGTGACTTGTCCATGAGATGATTCTTGGCTGTCTATGGATGACTTTCTCAAGAACTATTCGGTTTCAAAGTTTTTGAACCCCCCTTTGAATATTGATTCAAAGGGGGGTTCAAAAACTTTCCATGAGATGATTCTTGGCTGCCACGATTGGCTTTCTGAAGATCTATTCGTTAACAAAGTTTTTGAACCCCCCCTTTGAATATTGAACTCAATTTCTCCAAGGATATTTGACTGATGCGAGCAGCCACCGTTGCGTTGGCGATCCTCCTTATTGTCCACTCGGGCACACCAGTCCACGCCCAAAAAGAAGTGAGCCCTACTTCGGATGATTTTTACCCGTGCCAGAACTTGGTTGAAGGCGACCACATCAAGCTTCTCGCCAGTGGATTGGACGACGGCTGGGGACTCGCGTCGAACGGCGACTTCAAACCCGCCGTGGTGGGCATTCCCGAAACATGGAAGATCATCAAGAAAAGTAGTATGAAAGAATTCATCATGTTGCAAGCCACAAGCACAGCTAAGTACCTTGGTCGATGCCATCAATGTGCTCCGGATGTGCTGGCCATGACACCCGACCAAGCGTACGTGCGGTTCCTCGACTGGCGCGGCCAACCTTGGACCCAGTGGCGTTGTGAGAATATAGGTCATGGCAAGATCCGGCTCATGTCAGATGCTAGTACCCCTCAGTATTTGGCGTGGTGTGTGGGTTGTCTTACCACGGATACGGCGTATAGCCCCGCGTCTGTCTTTGTGTATCCGTCGAGGTTGGACGGCGAGCCTGTGAACGAGTGGACAGTCGTCCGTGTTGCAACTCCCAGCAATCACAACGAAGTTGCCTGCGACGGCGACGGCTGTGGCGACGCCATCTGGGACGTGGTCGATTAAAGCACAAAGCAATCGCAGGCGCGACTTTTAGATACAGCAAGCGCATGTATATCGTTTGACATGTGCCAAAAGGTGTGCGGCATTAATATTATGCATTCCCGCGAATGAAACCCTGTCTGTGTGTTTGCTCAATTTGATCTCAAGGGGTCTGAGACGCATCCGTGCTTGATGCTTGATGACATCAGTCGCATATTTGATCGATCCGTTGGGGTCGAAACTCAATGGGGACCCCAACATTGATTCGTTTATGCCAGATTCGATATGATGCTGCGAGTGTAGACCACAGCATGCCATGACCGACTTCGCGTCCCAAGACTGCCCGACGATCGACTCGACAATTTACACCCCTTCCATGTCTCCGTCACTCGTCATACATCCTTCATGAAATTGACGATGCGGGCACAACCGATTCAAACCTCCAAAAGCATGCCCTTGTCGAAGGAGGAATGCAGACACGTTCACTGAAAGCTGACATTCTTCTTTAGCTTCCGACTTACGTCGTTGAAGACCGAGTCTGATGTGGACGGTGTCTCGCGCGTTGGCGCGGGTGTGTGGCCTTGCTGAATCCTAGTTCGCCGCGACATCATGAGATGATTGAGGACAACGGAACATCGACGACGTACATGCCGAGGAACGCGTGGCTCATGTGATGGGTCTGCTTGCTCACGTCCATAGCGCGCTCCAGATTCGCCTGCATCTGCGCCATCGACGCATGCAGATCCACGAGTTGTCGGCTCAGGCCTTCGTACAGCGCCGCCTTGTCCATGCTGGCCTGCGATTTCAAATGCAAAAAAGCCGGGGGCCGATGGCCGTACATTATCGTACATGTGCGTAATTGTACGATATAAATATATGATCAAATTAATGCTCATATTAACCAAATTACATCGTAGGATATTGTACGTAAATGAGATATTCAAAACTCGCGAGATAACAGTCCGAAACTTGACATGTTGGATTGAGCCAAACTCATTCCTGTAGTACTCGAAAAATACAAGTAGTATACACCATGAAATGAGCTCGTTCAATTGGATTAAGGAGAAGCCGTGATGCGGCTCGCATACTGTTCAATGTAATGGTCGGGTTCGTGGACAGTTTGCTTGAATGTGGGGCGGGCCTTGATCGCTTCCAGCACCGCGTGCAGGAGCGGAAAAGCAGCCAAGAGCTCAAACTTGCGGTAATGGCGGAACAGAATATCAAAGCGGTACAGAAACGGACCGAGATTGATTTCCGCACTGCTCAGCTCGGCGCCAAGCAAATACGGACCTTGGGCTCGGAACGCTTTGGCATGCTCGCGGTAAATCGTTTCGATTTCCGTGAGCACGGCCACGACGTCTTGCTTGTCCTTGTCGTCGGCCGTGCGCAAATACTTGTAAAGCGCTCCGATTTCAAACTTGGCGACAACCAACTGCGCAATGGACGCCGCTTGGGGGTCCTTTGCCCGGTGCAGCGCGCCGTCGTTGAATTTGGCGTCCAAGTACTGAGCAATCAACGATGATTCGTAGACTGCAAAGCCATTGTCGAGCAAGTACGGAACGGTTTCGTAGCGGTTGAATTTTTCACCGTACGAGGCCGGTTGGTCCTTTAGCGGCACTTCGATCACGTCAAACGGGGCATGTGTTTCAATAGCAGTCCAGAGCGCGCGGTTGCCAAAGGGACAGGCAAAGTTGTTGAAGAGATGGAGCTTTCCATCGGCCGTGTGGAAGGCATCGAGCTGGTCGTTGGGGATGGTGGTGTAGTCGATCGTGGTAAAGGTCATCGTGTAAGACAATTGAGAAGTGAGGTCGAAGATCAGTGCTGGGCAACCCAAGTTGAAGTTGCAAGGAAACGAGTTTGTCGATTTGAATGAAATAATTCACATTTATCTTGGACAATGTAGGCACGAGAACTGATTTTTATTGTCGAGATGCCAAGTGGACAAACGAGCGGGTTTGATTGGCTATGTCTGGACCAATGAACTCACGCGATTGGTCGTGGTTGGATTGCCGGGGGATCAGAGATTTCGGAAGAAGACGTTGCTGACGACTTCGCATGGGCATGATCTTGATTGTTTGAGACTTAGCCAAAGATCATCCCTTTCATGGGAAGCCTGGCATGAATGACGCTTCAAACTTGAGGGGATGGCTTCCCAGTTGCAAGACTTGCTCGCCTTGTTAGCACGAGCCACACCTTATACTTTGTCGTTATTTCAACAGCGTCAATCATCTAGTATGACGCCAGCCAACTGTGGTGTTAAAACTTGCGACCAAAGGTGCGCGTGTGCTCCACCTTCTGGTCAAAAGGGGTTTATTATGATCGAAATGGGCGTCCCGGGAATCCAGAGTTATGAACACTTAAAGTGTTATGTCAACTAATTCTCGGTAAAGACAAGAGACTTAGTGCAAAGAAGTATACCCATATACTAGTCTGCCTCCTTAACCTCAAAAGTCTTGGCCACGGGATATGTCGATCCACGTCAATTAAGGGGACACTGTGACTCGGTCGGCATACTCGTCAACGTAACGTTCGGGTCCGAGGACCGTTTGCTGGAACGCAGGGCGTGCCTTGATGGCTTCTAGCACCGTCTTCAAGAGGGGAAAGTTGGCAAACACGTCAAACTTGCGGTAGTGGCGATAGAGAATGTCCAAGCGAAACAGAAACGGACCCAGAATGATTTCCGCACTGCTCAGCTCGGCGCCAAGCAAATACGGGCCTTCGCCACGGAACGCTTTGGCATGCTCGCGGTAAATCGTTTCGATATCCGTGAGTTGCGCCACAACCTCTGCCTTGTCCTTGTCATTGGCCGATTTCAAGTACTTGTAAAAGACGCCGACTTCAAACTTGGCTGCGACCAGCTGCGCGATCGAGGCTGCTTGGGCATTGGGCGCATGTTGCAACTTGCCGCCGTTGAATTTCGTGTCCAAGTAGTGTACAATCAACGACGATTCGTAGACTGCAAAGCCATTGTCAAGCAAAAAGGGCACCGTTTCGTAGCGGTTGAATTTCTGGCCGTAGGACGGAGGCAAGTGTTGAAACGTCACGTCAATCACTTGGAATGGGACGTTGGTTTCGATCGCGGTCCACAGCGCGCGATTGCTGTAGGGACACATGATGTCGTTGAAGAGATGGAGTTGGCCGTCGGCGGCATGGAAACCATCAAGTGCATCGCTGGGGATAGTAGAATAGTCGATCGTCGTGAATGACATTGTCGGTGCGTTGACCCAAGGCAATTGAAAAGTGAACAATTGAGGATGGAACTCAAGGCGCGAGGGTGTATCTCGAACACTGTCGAATCCATTTGATCCTGCTGGGATGGATTCAACATGAAGTAGTGTTGTGAATGCGTGTGATTGGCTGGAACTGACCAATGAACGCACGCTGCGACCGTTGCTGGATTGTTGTGTGCAAGATGTTGACGAGAGCGTCGAGTTGACGTGATCAAAGGGGAAATCGAATATGGAGTGTCGGGACTACCCCGAAATGGCGGCACCAAGGGAGATCGACTCCAAATTGTACTCTGCAATGGTTAATGTGGTGACGTTTGTTTCGAATAATTCGCTGATCAGGGTCAAACGAGACCCTGGTTTGCCTTACTTTCACGTGTACACTGGCTGCAGAGTACACGCAATTGTACTCAGTTTGAGCAATCGAACACTTAATGGTCACCTTACTCGCCTAGAACATATTGTGGCTTGCCAACCGATTTTAACCGCCTCTAAATCCGCTGATGAGCGTGCTCTACCATATCCTAGTGAAATTTCTTGCATTTTGTCCAATCAATTTGGTCGGAAGGCTCCATTTTGTTGGTGGGCCACACGCCCTGGTATGCTTCATCGTTGTGTTAGATTGAAGCATTGTAGCATAGCTGGTGGGGATGCTCTTAATCCAAAGGTGAAGAGGGTGGTGAAGGGCTCGTTTCAAATGATGGTCTCGTTCCCATTGCGAATGTGGGCCAAAGGGCGCAACCAAGTCCTTGTCGTTTTGGTGGAGTATGAGAAACTCCATGAGGAATCACTGCTCAATGATTTTGCTTGCTTGTATTTTGCTGTTTATTCATGTAAATTCTTTTGACGATTGGCAGTGGTAGTTGCCTCAACAAGGATTCCGAAACAGCAGCATTTGTGCACCTTTCGAAAGGACAAATCTACTCCAATTCTGGAATTCGAGTTGTTCAGCACTACTGTTCTTGCAAAGCAATTCGGGATACACAGCGCTTCATTCGAGTACTCCTATTCTAATTATTCTGGTGCTAAATCAATTAGCTGAATTGCACTCAGTTGGGCCAAAAAGTTGCCAAGCACAAAACCTCCTCACGCACAACAACGACCGGGCGTTCGGTTTCGCACAGAATAACTCACCGTATTTAATAGCCCACCTGGAGATTTTTGTTCAAAATACATCTCAAATCGAATGTACAGTGTATTAATCTTAACGTTTGTATAAAAGGTACATACAAAGAAGAATTTTTATTAAATTCGATTACTAAAACTCACAAATTGCATATTTTCGGTCCCTCAAAAGGCGAAATAAACCTGGTGGGTTATTCTGTGCGAAACGGTACAGGATTGGGGCAAAAAATAGGAGACCCTACTTTAATGTCCTTGTGCAGACATGGAGTGAGTCCACATACCAACAACCCACTCGACGTTATATCTCAATTCAACGTATCTACAAGAGCGTCTGTTTGACAGCATGGAGGTCATCAATGTACACGGGGCCGCCGCCGCCGCGGTGGCGCTCGCCGTGCGAGATGACGCAAATGCCGACGACGATCAAGGCGACGCCGACGCCGTAGACGATCCAATGCCACAGCTCGAGGGATTGCATGTCACCGAAGAAGCAAATGCCCGAGATCGCGCCGCCCACGAGGAGCGTGGCTTCGTAAATGTAGATGACAAAGAGCGCGTCATAGAGTTTGAGCGCCATGTTTAGGAGGTAGAGGCCCGTGAGTGCAATTGCGAGGGCAGCGGCGGCGACGACATAGACCAACGGACTCGTCAACACATCCTACGGAACGTTCGACGACGGTGCGAGGAACAAGACATACAAACCTGCGCGTGGTTCTTGGTCAAGCGCAGCAACGCACAGAGACAAAACATTTGGCCGCTGATGCTCCCAGCCAACGACGCGAGCGACGCGCGGCACCACACGGACGTGTACGAGTTGGTCGGGTCATCGCCGTCCCACGCCATGAGCATCGCCGGGACCGCCTGTCGCGTGAGGAAGACAAGAAGCAGCACAAAGAGACTCAGGTAGACAAGGAACGGCGCCGACGTAAAATGCGACGCAAGTTGATCGAGGGGAATGTCGTGTGTTTCGTGGCTCCCGACGACGCCGACGACGATGCATCCGACAAAGATGATGGCGGCGCCGAGAATGTCCTACGTTGCAGTGAGCGCGACGAGGATGAGTTGTGGAACGGACCCGCGGGCGGAGGATCTCGTGCAGAATAGTGGGGGAGAAGACCGTGTTCCACACGACACACATGCCACCCATGGGGGAGAGGAGCGACTGCGGCGCGAACTTGAGCGCCGCGATGCACAGCACGGGGTTCACGACCACAATGAGGAGCATCCCCGTGCCCCACCAACACTTGCTTTCGGCCGACTGGACAGAGAGGAGCGGACCTGGTCGGAACGAAAGCTTGAGCATGACCTTCCCTAGGACGCCGACGATCGACGCGATGAAGCTGAGCGAGAGACCGAGCGGCCACCCCAACAAGTCGACCATGTCTCGAGCAGGGATGTCGTTTGGCGCAGCGGGGGTTCCAAAATCAGGGTGCATATGGCCGGATAAGGATTGCATCCGGATAATCGCGCCATTTCGGTTTCGCCGGCCGAGAATTCACATGGGGGGTTGCACGAGAAGAAGAGAAGAAACGTGGCACACGGAGGGCCTTTCCCTGATGCGACTGGTGGGGTTATCGCGGCTGGGTTTGCCGTGCTTGTACTTGTCGTTTACGTCATTTCCGCCCCGTGCAAGAATAGGACAATAGCAAAGCCACAGCTATTGTCACGTAGATGTCGATCGTATGCCCGAAAGATGTGAGGTGTATACTGCAATTGACTTTAAGAGATATTTAGCCATGGAGTTGATGATACACACAAGTGACTACACGCACAAAACGGCGCAGAATCGGTGGAGCTACACCAACTCCACCCCTCGCCACCAGCCCCACTGCGTCAAAGTTGGAGTCTTTTCATCGACGACAAAAGTGCATTTGTGCAGCCATCGGCACCGGCCTTGTTACCGTCGGTCGAAACACCATGAAACAACGATGGACAAAGGACGACATGGAGGCGAGCGGTGGGTTTGGTGAGGACACTGGAGCGAGACAGCATGGGGTGTTGCATCCAACTATCGCCAAGCAGATTTGACGTCGCTGGTGGATATGACCCATCCACAAGACGGCGTCGTGTGCTCTGACCCGCCGCCATCTTGCTCTCGATCAGTGTCACGGATTTTGAAGCGTTCACATAGGGCATTCGTCATTTCCCATTTTGAGTAAAGCGAGGAAGAGCTTGAGATGGTAGGCCATGAGACAGAATACACGAGGACCCATGTGAGAGCGTAGGAAGCAACGAAAGAAGTCAATGTATTCAACGTACGCCCCATGGACATGATGATGGCGTTCTTGAAAAGCGATGCCATGTCGATGTCAACGCTGAGCGCGAAGATGAAAAGGAGGTAGTCCTCCTTGTCAATGCATGTTTCATGGCTTCTAGGTCGAGAGAACGATGCCTGTACGCATGATCGCATCGACAAAGTGCCGAGTATGTTGTCGCGCGATGACGTTGATGTCAACCTTGTGGACGAAGTACGATCGTATGACGTGTCAGTTGCATCTGCCTCGAGTGATTTGTTGACTCGCTTGTGTATCACCAAATCGTTCGAGCTTGCCTGTGCGTTGTTTTGTTTCTTCAACTAATCCATTGACCGTCGTAGTGTCAACGATCTGCTTTGATGCATGCGAGTGAAAAAGGCCGCGTGGAAGTCGTTCGTCTGCCTTTGGAGCGCGATGGTGTCGATGGCAACCTTGTCAACAATGCACGTTGCACTGCAGCAGCCGTGTCAATTCCATTGGCTTGGCACTTTTCAACGTTGGTTGACTCATTCAGGAATCACTGATGGTTCAAGAGAGTGGTTTCGCCGAGAAACGCCTTGTAGTGTTTCACTCATCGTTGTCTGTCGTTGTATGAACGATCCGCCCTCATATGTGCCAGTAAGGGCGACCACGTGGACGTCGTTCGTCTCCTTTTGGAGCGCGATGACACCGATATCCCTGTCGTTGATAAAGTACGTTGCAGTATTTTTGATGTCATTAGGCTTGTCTCTCATGAGCGCACCCTTAGCAACCTATTCTTGAATCTGGTGTATCGCAATTCGCAACTACTTTTAGGCGTTTGAGTTCACGATAAATATGGCTCTTTGGTCTCAATATTGAAATATTTCAAAGACCTTTCTCGTAATAGCTGCAACGTGAGCAATATGTTCCCATCTCGTAACATTGAACCGTGTTGCTGTCTAGGACGGAAAACTCTTTATCGAATCTTGCGCACAACATTTGGATCATGAATTGGCAACGAACTTGCTCCTCGTGGGTATGCCGGTCGAAATTCAAGAGGGTATTTTGGTACCATGTCAAAATCATTCATTTTCTTGGTCATCGTTCATGGATGCCAATGTCAAGTTGTCAGTGCGTCAGCGCTGCGTTGAATCAATTTTAAATATCATCCCATATTTGCCACGTGTGCCCAGAATTGCTTCGCGAACTGGCGTTTGCCAAGGACAAATATGACCGTGAAGTGAAATCACGGATCAGGAAACCCGCATTATTACGACCGCCTCTATTTCTTTGGTCGGTATGAATATTCCCTGGCCCGCTCGTACATGTGAGCAACACGTCGGTGGTTGTGATGGCGTACGACCATGGCATTTGCGCCCAAGTGTTTCAAAACTATAAAAATGCCGATGGCGGATTAAAATTTGCGTCGCATGGTATTTCAAATGTTGTGTGGCCAAGAATTAATCCCCAAAGACATTAACTAAAATGTGGTGTTGGATTCCATGCACAAGGCGGCAACATGGACGGACGACAAGCTGAGACAATGCATTGAGTATTTTATTCCAAATGAAGAGGCCCAAGGTTTGGTCATGCCACTCGAGGTGGTTGATCCAACCATGCGATTGAGCGCGACGAATGCGCTGAACCATCCGTATTTTACTGGGATCGTTGACCGAAGTGCGATAGTAATTGCAAAGTTGGAAGAATTGGAACAAAACCAAGCGATAATATTCTCTCAAGTGGCGGAGGTTGCTGAGAGTGAAATGTTGCGAGTCAATTGCAAGAAGAAGCAACCATGGAAATGGAAACCGAGACATTAGCTTGCTATTTTTTACCTGTGTCCCATAAATGAGCCAAAACTGAAGTCACTTTGGTCGCATCGACAGTGTCTCCAGTCAAGGATTTGTACGGCAACACCACAAACGAAGTTGGCACCATCGCATCACTTGCTTCCAAAAGTCCAGCGGTCACGTCACTTTGAAGTTCAGTACAGGGAAGGTCTGCGAGTGGTATTGTGTCGGAATTGAGTGCCGGTGGCCCATTGTATCTCTATTTAATCGACGAAGTCTCTGGTGCTGTGGTCATTCCGGGAGAAAATGACCCCGTATATCCGATTGAAATTCCGCCTCGCGATGATACTTCAATCCTGTTGATGAATCTACCATTTATCCAAAACACGTTCAAAAGTCTCATGAAAGGCGCTGCCACCGTTGGATGGCTGCAACATCTCCATTTATTGCCCTTCAAATGCACCAAAAGTCGAAAAGGAGCCAAAACAGACCAAACATGACTGGACCAAGGAAGTCGAGCGTGCCATCACTGACTTGTCGGAGCCAACAGTATCGTTTCAAGTGCTGCAGCAGGCGTTGGCCGAGCCAGTGGCGTTCGTTTGGGGCGCGGCGTTGAAACGTTTTTCTAACAAGCAAGACCCAAGTCACGCGTTCGCGGGGCTAAAGCGAGTGATGACTAATCAAGGTCGCGTGGTGTGGACGTCCGAAGCACGAATTTTAGCCGTCGAGGAAGAAGCGGACAAAGCAGCGAACAAGACGCTAGAGCTCATTCGAGAAAAACTAAAGACACCTTAATTTGCCCATCCTGCTCATTCGAGAAAAACTAAAGACACCTTAATTTGCCCATCCTGCCTTGGATGAACGGAACAATTTCAGCCTGCATGCGCGCGTACTCTAGTAGTTTAGTGAATTCAAAGTTCACTCGTTGCATATTTCGTTCTATGTATTTTGTTACAGATCAACGCCATGCGACGACGAGTAGTCGGTGCGGAGCCGCGTGTGGAGGCACGTGAGCACTTCGACGGCGGTCGGGCGCGCGGCGGCAGTCGGGGCCATGCATGCCAGCGCGAGCTCGTGAAGCCATGGCGGACACGTCGTTGTAAAAGTCGGGCGTATGTGTTGGTCGCAGACAAGGTGGAGGAGGCTCGTGGCGGGAAACGGACGTCCATCGAGATCTACAACGTCGCTGTAGGGCACCCGGTGTGTGTCGAGCTCGGACAAGACGGCGCCAAACGAATAGACGTCGACGGAGGACGTGACGGCCGCGCCCGTCGCGACTTCGGGTGCCATCCATCGATACGTGCCAATGCCATGTGCCGCGCTCGCCAGGCCAAAGTCGGTCAACTTGGCAGGCTTGGCCGTGTCGAGCAAGATGTTGCGCGACTTGACGTTGCGATGGATGACATTTCGAGCATGCAAATAGACAAGGGCGTCAGCAATATGTGCCGCCCAGCTGAGTTTGATGGCCCAGGAGCTGCAACTCGGTGGCGACGCATAGAGAAAATCTTGCAGATCGCCCATGTTCATAAACTCAGTCACGGCTTGCACCATCATCGTCGTCGACGGTTGGTGGGCTGGGGTCGGCCACGTCGCACCCACGAGCTGCACGACATACGGACTGTGGAGCGACGCGACAAGGCAGATTTCGTTGAAAAAGAGGTGTGTCGCGTCGGGTGAGGACGTGGCGCGAGCAGGCACGAGTCGCTTGACGACGACGGGCGTCGCGCCGCGAATGTGGCCGAGCCAGAGATCCCCCGACGCCCACTTGCCAAGGACCCGCAAGAGGTTGACATCCCCCGCGTCGATGCGGACCGAGTCGAGGAGCGGCCAGTCGATGGACTCGAGGGTTACGTGGCTACTTGACATTGCACGCAGTGGCATCAATGCATCGGAGGTGGTGGCCACCGTTTCGGGCAGCGCCATGTACCGAAGGGTCGACGGAGCAGCCAACGGCACGCGGCCAGGGTGCGTCGCTGCCGACGCCGACGACGAGCTAATGTTGATGGCTTTGGCGCGACCTGTGGTGGGCGGGGCCATGTAGTCGTCTGTGACACTGCAGAGGTAGCTGGGGCCACTCTGGGCTGCGTGTTCGAGGCGGCGGCGCGCCACCACGTAGATGCAGAGGGCAGCCAAGAGGACACTGCCCATGATTATCCCCACCACAAATGACGTGGTGACGACAGAGGATGTTGACGGCGACGGTGACGACGGTGACGAAAACGGGGGAAAGCGGGTGGCCGACGCCGAGGGTGCCAACGACGTCATGCGAATCGACGACGCGCTGTCATTGTCTTGATTGTTGTCCAACGAGGACGGAGGATCGTCAAGTGTGCCCCACGTTGGCTCGGGCGTGTCGATTACGGTGGGTCGAGGGGTTGGTCGTGGTGTCGGGATGCCTGTGCGTTTGACTGACGGTGTTGGCGCGGGTGTGGGTGCCGGTGTCGGCTCTGGTGTTGGGGCTGGGGTTGGCTCGACCGTTGGTTTTTCAGTCGTGGTTTTCGGGGTCTTGGTCGTTGGTTCAAGTGTGGGTTCGTCGGTGGTTGGTGTTGGTTTGACGGTAGGCTTGACAGTGGGTGGGGACGTGGGGGGTGGCGTGCGTGTGCTTGTGGTAGGCTTGGGTGTTGGTTCGGATGTTTCAGGCGCGTCAGTGGGTTCGTCCGCGGCGTCCGTGGGTCCTGGGGGGTCTGTTTGAGGTCGACTTGTGGCCATTGACTGGGCGGCCGTAGGCGCCACTTCGCAGATCGCGCGGGGGTTGCTGGGACAACAGACTCGTGTTGCCGTTGGGTTGCTGGGCGATGTGGCTGATGCGACTTGCCCCCCGCAGCACACTTGCTGGCTTGGGTTGTAGCAGGCAGGTGCGATCGCAGCGCCAAGACACGGCAATGTGCCAGCACTACACAATCCCGATGTGGATGATGTCACCGATGTTGGTGGAACGGTGATGACAGAGCAAATGGCTGGGCTGATGAGACTGGCCCCTGGACAACATGTCTGGGCCGTGCGGTCAAAGATCGCGCCAAAGCAGCAGCCTTGGCTCTGGCTGTTGTAACAGGTTGTGGCGCCGCTCGCGTCGACGCAGCTGGAACTGCTGGTTGGGCATGATGTGGTAGATGTCACGACTGTGATTGTCGTGCCAAGAATCACAACGACGCAAGCTCGCCGTGACACCATGGTGGTGGTGGGGTCCACTTGCAGAATGAAAGAGAATCGAAACCGGATTCCATGACCAGGTTGCAGGTTGGTGGTAAGAGTGGATGTCGGATCTGTTCGATATTCCGCCCACAAGGTAACGACGTCGTGTTGGAGCAGAATCGCTCGACGAACCAACGGAAAGACTCGATTTCGTCCGAGATTTAGAACAGGCTGAACGCAGCACCTTGGGCGACGATGAAGCCTCATGGTGAAATCGAAAGGAACCACAGGTCCCAAGCAACGCGCCATGGGCTCGCTATTGCTTTGGCAGGCCCTCGAGTCTACACAACAGAGAATTCTGAACCGACATATGACGGTTACCACGGATCTTTGGGAAATTCCGCGGCAAGAGGTTTGGATCACTCCAAGCCAAGAGAAGGGTTTTTATGCTCGAGTGCCCTTCCACACGACGAGACGATGTGGCTCAATGGATGTGAATGGGCCCACCACATCACCACATGAAGTTGGTGTAAGATATTGCCCACAAGTTCAATGTACTCGCTGAGGGAATGACTGAAAGCAGCGATTAAGGAGAGGGGACTTCAATGCGGAAGAAAGTTAAGATGTCGTGTCCACTCAAATGGCAAAGGGAAACACTTTGCGGCGAGATGCAGCGAGCCTCAAGTTGCAGTTGTCAAACGATCGATTCGTTGAAGAAACACAGGATACTTTAACGTGGAATGTTGGTCCAAGTGAACATTTTCAGTCGAAAGGGAGTCCCAGACGGATATTTTCTCTTGTTGCGGTGAAGCACTGGATTGAAGTATTGATTTCCTTCGCTCTCCGAGTTTCCTTGATCCTGGGACCTTATGTTGGCCCGAAACACTCAAATTCGAGATCAAGAATACAAGATTAAGTGCAACTCTCTTCATGCGCGTCATAGCTTATGAGCACGCGAATACAATTTCATTTGTCGCATCCGGGTATTTTCACAACAATAAAATGTCTCCACTTTTTCAAAGGCAAGAGCACAAGCTCCCTCATCAAGGAGCACGGGGGTAGGCGTGTTGTGCTGTCCCAAGCATAGCACTTTTACCGTCATACATAGAATACTTGGATTCACCATCAAGTTAATGTTTACAAAGTCGCCCTGGACGACAGGTACTCGAGCCACAAGAAATTATGCCACCAAAGTGCTTGCTGGAGAGTCCAACGGCACATTGAGCACAAGCACCACCCTCTGGACTACTGATTGGCCGGTAAACGCAGCAACAAGAACATGCCATTGAGCTTGTTAGCCGTCCAACGTTTCGCGGACGACGGTGGCATAGGTTGCCCAGTCTAGAAATTGTTGCTCGCGTTCTGCTTTCCATGCTGCAATGTTGCCAAACGTGTTCATATGGTTGAAATGGGCCAGCAACGCAGGGTACGGCTTGAAATCGATCGCCACCGCATCGCGTCCCATCACGTCCTCGTAAAAATCCAAGACTAGGTCCCTCGTCAACAACAATAGTACCTAACTTCGTAAACGCACCTTCGAAGACCACAACGTCAGCCACCGACGGCAACTCGCCCAACATGTACTTGTTGCCATGGCGCTGGAGGATCGAGTTCCAGTGCCCAGCGAATCGATCGTATTTGAACATAGAGGCAACCTTGGTCTTGTCACATTCCAGTGCGAATGGAAACGACATGAGGATGCCGCGAGCATCTTTGCATGCTTCCATAATGCAGTCGCAGAGATATTGATCCGCTGGATTGGACGGGGATGGGTACAAGCCGTAGGTGCGCGCCAAGGATCGGAGCGCGGCTTGGGTCTGCACAAGGCACGTGCCGTCAGTCATCTCAACTAGCGGGACTTGGCCGTAGGCGAGCTTGCCTTGGGCGCGCAACGCTGCCAAGTCTGCGCCGGACGTGATGAACGTGTTGACAAAGGGCACTTGGGCAGCCGCCAAGATCATACGCAGGGGTTCGGCGCAGCCTGAACGATAATGAGAATGCATAGATGGAAGGAGGCGCCGTACCACGGCCGCGCCAGTAGTGGACTTGCACGAGCGCAGTCGAGTCGGGACTTGATTCGTTGGCCATTCTTGCGTTGCGCGAGTTGATTGAAACATTTGTCCTCGTGATGAAGATCGTTTTGATTGGTTATATAAAAGACAAATATAGCCAATCAGCGCCATGTTTAAGTGGCAAGTCTTAATTTTGAGTCGTGGTTTAAATTGAGGGTTTGAAATCACCCCTTTTACACAAGGACGCGCGAATTCACTCTCAATGCAGAAAGCAAGAAATGCTCGCGAGAACCAAATCAATCCTCACGCGCATGGAACTTTGTGCGTGGATGTTTGAGTGATTCGACGCGGCCTCAGTCTAATGCAGGAGATCGAAGGAACTGAGGCAACAATTATACATGACAGATTGACATATCCGTGAAGGTCATCAACGTTGACACTTGTAGTGTGCCAACAGCGAGGGAACGAGCGCTGCATTTTGGGTATTTCCTCGCTCCTTGTGTTATCGTACTATCGCTCGTCGCACCCCAGTGTTTGCTACAACCAAGTTTGAGCTACAGCCGCGCAAGTGGACCACGAGAACTGGAGCTTCTCGTCAAGCATCGGCAGAGATTTGACATGCAAGCTGTCACTGAGGACAGAAGTTGAGGATTCGTCCCTGGACCGAGGGAATAAGGAAGCGCATCCCGCATCCATTTCCAAGAACATTCTTGTCGCAAGTCTTCCTCGGGGCTGCTGCCGGAACTTCAATCCCTCGACTTTAACTACAGAGTACGTTGAACTTTGGGATACCTAATGTGATGTCGTGCTTGACGCCATCGTTGACATCCTTCACCAAGCCCATGGAGACCACAAGCGTGGTGCCAGGTCATCGTCCCTCTGTTCTTGAACGATTTAGCTGCGGTCGAATGAAGCTGTCTTTGTATGCTGTTTTTGACTTGCATTATGTATTGAGTATGAATTTCGAGAAATATGAAAAAAAGAACTGAAATGGACGTAAGTTTGAATCTGGATGCTCATTTAGCAACACATAATTCCACATTTGGTATATATTTGAAACCAAACTCGCAGAAATTCCCAAAAAGTAGGCAAAGCAATTGCTCACCTAAAAGGTTCGATATCGAAAACGAATGACATCCGGTGTTTTGATTGGCCAAAAATGACCCTTCGAGCAGATTGGCCAAACACACATTCCACTCATTCAGGCGAATTTTGTGGCTCAAAACTTCGAAGTCGTCCCCCTTTTTGAATTCCTTGTCTTTTGATTGGCTATATTTGAACGGAATAACCGAATTTTGTTTGTGCAAGCATGCCGCAGGATCTGCTTCAACACAACATGACACTTTCAGATTTGCGCGCACTTGATCATCGGCGCAATGTTCCTCCGACGTACGACCCGCACCGCGCTGTCCCGCGCCGGCGCCCTCCGACGCCCCGCCGCATCCTTCTCGACCCTTGAGACCCCCGAGAAGGAGCGCTTGATCGTCTTCGACACGACTCTCCGCGACGGCGAACAATCGCCCGGTGCAACCATGAACTTCAAGGAGAAGATGCAGATCGCACAAGGTCTGCATGCGATGGGTGTTGACGTGTGCGAAGCAGGCTTTCCCATCGCGTCCCCTGGGGACTTTGACGCGGTTTCGGCCATTGCGCAAGAGATTGGACCCCTCTCGCGCGGATCCAACTCGGACTTGATGACGATCTGCGGCTTGGCGCGCGCGACCGAGAAGGATATCCAACGATGCTACGACGCCGTCAAGCACGCCCCCAACCACCGCGTGCATTTGTTCTTTGCGACGTCGGACATCCATCTCAAATACAAACTCAAGATCTCGCGCGACGAGTGCATCCGCCGCGCAGTACACGCCGTCCAGTTTGCCGCGTCGCTGAGCCAACAAGTGGAATTTTCCCCCGAAGATGCCGGCCGGAGCGACCCGGATTTCCTCTGCGACGTGCTGGCCGAAGTGATTGCCGCCGGTGCGACGACGCTCAACATTCCAGACACGGTCGGGTACACGATCCCTGACGAATATGGTGCGTTGATCGCGTATCTCAAGAAAAACACGCGCGGCGCCGAGAACGTGGTCTTTTCAACTCACTGCCACAACGACTTGGGCCTTGCGACGGCGAATACGCTCGCGGGGGTGCTCGGCGGCGCGCGGCAAGTAGAAGTCACGATGAACGGCATCGGTGAGCGCGCGGGCAACACGTCGTTGGAAGAGTTGGTCATGACGCTCAAGACGCGGCCGCATCTGTACCCGGTCTCAACGCGCATCGACAGCACCCACATCATGAAGAACAGTCGCATGGTGAGCCATTACACGGGCATTGCAATCCAGCCCAACAAAGCGATCGTGGGCGCCAACGCGTTTGCGCACGAGTCGGGCATCCACCAAGACGGCGTGCTCAAGCACAAGGCCACGTACGAGATCATGCTCCCCGAGTCGGTCGGCTTGACCGAGAACCGCATGGTGCTGGGCAAGCACAGCGGCCGCCACGCGTACAGCAAGCGTCTCGCCGAGCTCGGGTACGCCGATTTGTCGCAAGAACAGCTCGACCACTTTGTCGAAAAATTCAAAGTCCTTGCCGACGAGAAGAAAACCGTCACGGACGCCGACATGGAAGCGATCGTGCACGACGACCTCTTCAAGCCTGAAGCGTACTGGTCGCTCGACTCGGTCCACGTGACGGCCGGCAACTTGGTGAAACCCACGGCGACGGTCACGCTCACGTACAAGGACGGAAAGACCGAAGTGAGCGAGGCAGCCATGGGCACGGGTCCGATCGATGCCATGTTTTCTGCGATCGTGCGGGCGACCGGTGCCGGCGAGTTCAAGCTCAATGAGTACAGCGTTGAAAGCATCACAGACGGCACGAACGCGCTCGGTGAAGTCACGGTCCGCGTGAGCGAAATTGACCAACCCGGCAACGAAGGCCTCCACCCGCAGACCGAAGTGAGTCGCCGCCACCAATATGTTGGCCATGGCGCGAACTCGGACATTTTGGTCGCGTCCGCAACGGCGTTTGTGAATGCTGTCAACCGCGCGTTGGGCGCGCGGGAGCAAACGGCCCGCCGCACCAAGCGAAGAGACGACGACAAGGAAGCGCTCACGGCCAACATGTAAATAGAGTTGTGAATCAAAACTCCACGTATTGCATTTGGTCGAAGTCACAAATGGGACCCAAGTCCAAGGCGTCCACCGTGAATACCAAACGTATTTTGTTTGAGCCATGTTGGGTTTCTATGGTATTTGTTTTGAGCACGTTTGGTTTCATTCTGGGCTTGGTAAAATGACTCCAAAGTTTATACAATCCAGCGACGAGCGCACTTATTTGAGCTGGTGGTCCTCTCAAACAGTATAAATAGGACCAGATGTATCAATTTCCAGAAGTGTACGGATAATTAAGCTCCATTCTTTGGTGTGCCTGTCAGGTACTACGTAGTATTTTAAATTCATTTTGATCCTCACCATAGATTGTGCAAGCCAAATCATTTCGGCGAAAATAGTTACGACCGACATTGGTTCAATTCAATAGTATAATGGCTGTTGTGGATGATATTTTCCATAAATAATTTGACTACCTCTAGTTGTGCTTGCACATTCGATATAAGGAGATTCCATGGAGCGAAAGCATGACCAATGCGCATGATGCCCCAACAACAGGAATCCAAACGACAAAGCTGTCGATGCTCCAAAGAGCATCAGCATTAACAAGGTGAGCCACAACTAGCAGGTGTACCATAGGACATTTTCGTCTCGGCGTAGTCCTTAATTTGACTCGCGAATGACAGTCACCGCGTTTTTGAGTTCCAGTCACCACGTTGGCCAGGATGGTCGCGGTCGCCACAGACCATGCAGCCACACGTCGTGGCCACGGGATTCTACTCGATGGGGTGCCAATGCCACGTTGAGTAGAACCCACATCGTCACGGCGTGGCCTAGACGTGTGGCTGCATGGTCTGTGGCGACCGCGACCGTCCTGGCCAACGTGGTAACTGGAACTCAAAAACGCGGTGACTGTCATTCGCGAGTAAATGAAGTCTTACGACGAGCCTATGCTACACCTGCTAGTTATGGCTCACTTCGTTTGTGCTGTTTGCTCTGTGGAGCATCGGCAGCTTTGTCGTTTGGATTCCTGTTGTTGGGGCATCATGCGCATTGGTCATGCTTTCGCTCCACGGAATCTCCTTATATCGAATGTCCTAACCCCCACAACAACCATATGGATCAATAGCCGTTGGCATTACAGCTGAATTAAGGTAATTTTGGGTATCGAAAAAATTAGGCTTGCACAATCCATGGTGAAGGCCAACATGAAAAAAAAACTGTGCGTCGCATTGGCTCAATGATATTTGATTAAGTTTGGGTACGCTCTTTTATGTGTGTAATTGTGCCATACATTTCGTGGTGTTAAGTGCGAAATTTGGGTGAAGTACGCCGACACACTGGGACGTTGTCCGGATAAGACCAACTTCAGGCGACTCGTCAACCCAATGGTGCTATGAGGGCCATCAATAAATGAATCATCTTGCCTCGATTCCTTCTTTGACGACATGTGGATGTGATGGGTTTGAAATAAAACCCCTGGAAAAAGCTGCAAAAAGGTCTCGAATTTACTGCAAAAATGGGTGAAAAACGGGCTGGTTGAGCTTCGGAATTCGAGTTAAAAGCACTGTCGATTCCATTCACAGTCAGCAGCTCAACAAATATGCACAGTAGATTTCAAGTGCGTATCCAAGGCATTTCATTTTGAGCCCATCGCATGGCAGAGAGATTGAGACAAGAAGACTCCCCTGATCGTGCCGTTGATTTGGGAAAATCCGTTTTATTGAAACTGAAAAATACGCGTTTGGAACAAATCCAATAAAACTGTATTTTACTCAAATATCATATTTTGGTACAAAAATGGAGTCCAAAAGGAGCCGCTCAGTGATCGATCGCACTGCAATCGAAATGAATAGCACTATTGTCGATTCGGTATGAATTTGGGGATGTCGTGAGAATCGAATCGCGTGAGCAAACTAATTACAAATGGCGCCCATTGGCTGAAACTCAATCAGATCGTTCAATTGGGCCAGTATGTGTTTTGCGTGCGTTTTCTTCGGATTTTGGTGTGGAATCCGAATGCTTGTCGATTCGCGAAATCACGTAAAAATCCAAAATTTGGAGCAAAAGTTCAATGCATACGTTTCAGCAGTTTTATAAAACTGTTGGCCAATTTTAAATTAATTTAACCAGTGACGGCACTTTCAGACCGCACGTCTCCGCCCGTCAAGTATCCACGACCCCCACGTCGGACGCACTCAGAGTTTTCAACTCCACCAATTGACGTGCTCAACTCCAAGTCTTCTTGCACCACTCACATCAAGACTTGGTTCATATTACAAGTACAGCCGCATGTGTATAGGCGGCAGCGTTGGTGTTGGTGTCCCCACGGCTGGAAACGCCATCTCAGCGTCTTTCCACGCACACGGTCCCTTGGCGGCCATCGGGCGAAACATGTCCATGTCTTGCCGTCTGCTGCTGGGCGACGCATCGTTCGTGGCGGCGGAGGGGCTGTGTCGAGTCTCGTTTTCTTGGTTGTGCTTCCACGATAAATTGGAGAGGCTAAAGTGGCGCTGGCAATATCCGCTGTAGCGCGAGTAGGACGTGCAGTCGTCGATCGAGCACTTGCGACCGCCGCCGTGCCGCACGCAGCGCTGCCTCGCGTGTGCGACGTTCGAACAGCCTGCCTCTTCGCACATCTTTTTCGACGACTTGCCGCCGTGTTTGCAGCAAAAGCCATGGCTGCGCGCGTTGCCCGTGCAGCTCGGGTGGCGGCAGAGCCGCTTGCCGCCATGCCGGACGCATAGCTGCCGCGCGTAAGCTTGGTTGCGGCAACCTGGGGTGATGCACTGCAACCGGTGTTTGTGCGTGAGGCATTTCCCGGACGCGTCGACCGATGGCTGCTGGCAGTCTTTGAAGAGGCAAATGTGATCGGCGAGGAGTGTGAGAGCGGCGGCGACGGGCGGCGGCGATGCCATCGCGAGACGAGGGAGCGGAAATATTGAAAGTTGCGAGACGGAGGCAATGGCACCCGAGCGACCGTTCGCGGCTGGTGCGTCGGGTCGTGTGACAGATTTGCACGCGGGTCGTTGAAAATAATAGGATGACGACGGTCGTGTAATTGTTATAATAGACTTCAGACTTTGTATATATATATGTATGTCGACAAAGGATGAGCGGAATGGAAAAGAATACCTAACGATGGGTTTGATACTCGAAAGAGTCCACAAATAGACACTACTTGTTAAGTGTGTATGGTACACCTTGAGACACATCCGATAAGAGGACTCGAGGTTGGAGTCCAGGAGTGCGGAAATTCGAGCGGTATATTCCATTGAATTGTCCAGGAATGAATAGTTATATTACCTTATAAAGAAAATTGATATTTATAATACAAACTTAAAGAATTATAATACACCATGCGAACAGCACAAAGGGGTCGTGCGACCGTTCGCACCAACAAGGGCGACAAATACCAACGACAGCCCAGACACGTCGTCGCATTGATTTATCTCTACCTTATGAAGTTAAGAGACACGGAAGGAATGACACAAGGAGATCGCAAGACTGCTTGCAGATGGGCCTGAGATTGACGTCCACGACCCTTCAACCTCCAAGCGTCGCGACCGCCACAGCAAAAGTTGAATTCGAAGAAATCGCTCAACCGAGTTCGATAAAATAACGTTACACTGTTTTCATGGGTTAAATGAAAATGGACTCGTTAAATAGTTTACCTCGAACGTTTTACTCGATTGAAGGAATTAGCGTAAAATTTACGAGTGCTGAAGTTCCGTATCGAAGTTGCAATTCGACGCTGGATGTTTGACCATAAAATGGCACCAGATGGTTGCAATGATGTCCAAACCGAAAGAGTATTTTCGTTTGCTACTTCTATTCGAAGGTACTTGGAGTACTGTATTTGGTCGCGACATTGAGGTCTTTCGGTGGCACTTTTGATAATGACATTTAGATTTGAAATGAAAGTTAAGGCCCAAAAAGAGAAGTCCATGTTGGTGAGGTTTCTGATATATTATAATATTTTAGAGGATTTCGCTATGTCAACTCAAATGCCACCGTAAGATCTCTTGTACGCATTTGGGCAACATGAGGCAACATTTACTTTTCGTATTTCAAAAAAGTAAATGCCGACTTCAAAAGGCGGCATTATTGATCGTCAAAAAATAGGGATTTGATTTTTTTGACATGTGAGCGAGCAGCTTGAAACAACAACAACGGACGACGTGTCCATGATCATCCGATTCGAATTTGACCCTTCGAAGGCTTTCAGCCTGAATCTCATACCCACTATCGAGGATCATGCTTTTTCGATAGAATGACATCTGACTATGTTGTGATTCCAGTTTGCGTTTGTCGTTTCGATTGGAAAGTGGTGCTCCATTTTCAATCGAATTAGTCTCGAATCGAATTGCCCAAGCAACCATTCACACGAAGATGAAACACATTTGCCATAGGGGGGTGAAATTATGTTTCGTCTCACATTGCTCGATAGTTAGAAAAGTGACGCCAAAAATTCGCGGGCATTCCATCCATTGAATAAAAATCCCCGTCCTGTGATGCGTGAGAGATGAGATTTAAATATCACATTTAATATCATATGTAAAAAGTTCACAGGGAAAAATGTCACATCTAAAAAGTTCCCATGTTAATTAAATTTCCTACACGATTGGAAAAACGAAATAGCTTCAGCAAGTCGATTCGACTGGGACTGGACCACACATTTCGAATCCAATCGACATGTACACTGATGCCTTACCATTCCAAGTGGACGAGTTGTTTTGACAAGGACACTGCTGTGCTGACTGTTGTTCGCGTGGCCAGGAAAGAGGAAGATTCAAATCGCCTCAAACCCAAGAAACATGTATCTGGAGCCAGAAGTTCCAAACATCCCAGTGGGACATTGTGAGCCTACCGCAGATTAAAAATACACCTGAAAATCCAAATCCTTGGAAAAAATCAAGTTGACAACGCCAGGCCAAACGTGGGGGGGGGTCGTGGTGTGATTGGTTGGACTTGAAAAATGTGCAACCATCGGCTCAGCAACATTGATTCTCCAAAAGGAATAACAAACTTGATTTTGACACCATTCGAGTGTTAAAACAATAGAATCATACCGCGTCAAGTCCAACGAATCCTCAAGGAATGCGGTAGGATTATCTTATCGTTTCTCACAGAATAATTCACCGTATTTAATAAGTCACCTTGAGATTTTTGTTCATAAATGTTCATAGTGTTCATAATAAGTTACAAATCGACTGGATACCGGTGAACATGATAATTGTATTAATCTTAAAGTTTGTATTAATTAAATATGCAACAAAGAATTTTTATTAAATTCCGTCACCAAAACTCACAAAATGAAATATTTTCGGTCACTCACAAGACGAAAAATACCTGAAGAGTAATTATCAGCGAAACAGTAATTGCCGCTCTTGACACCTCTGGAAGATACTGGTACAATCTAAATACTTGTTATACAAGTATAAGTTAAACAGGTACTAGTATCAGGAGTGGCACGGCAAGTGTTTACATCCCGCTTTTCCCGACGAGAATAATAAACACATATAATATCCAAATTTCATGGAAATACTGGGCTCGCTCCACCGCCTGCACACAAAATTATTCATTGACTGTGACGTCGGCTCGTCTGGTTGACTCAATTTTGTGGTCAAATGCTCTGTCGTCGTACGCTAGGTTTAACGTTGAGCATTGCGAGGCAATTTGAAAGTGCTCATATCGTAACTTCGGAAGCCATCGAAGTATGTGTCATGTTTAATAACGACAATTTCCATCACGCAACGGTATGTGGCTGATAAATCGTTACACTATATTGTAGAATATCCACCGCACTACTAGACTGGAGCTCTTCAGCAGTTATACTCATCGAACGTACCACCGACTTTGCCTCAAGGTCTCCATTCCGACTTCGATGTAAAGCAACCACGTTGCTTCGATGAGGCCTCGAAAGTGTACGGATATTTTTCGCATGTTCCTCTCATTGTGTTTTAGCAAACGCTGGCGCCCAAAGACAAAGCGAGCGTTCGAAAGGCGAGTAGGTCTGGGATAGCTTCTTTGAATTTCCTTTATTGATGAATTCCATCGCGTGTCTGCATTACTTTTTGGTAGTCTTGCATTACTTACTGGGGAGAAACCAGAGCCATTTAGAACAGTTTCAACAAAGCATGTTCTAACTGTTCGCGCTCTTGAACGAAGGAATATGAGAAAATGTGCTCCTTTACGAAAAGTCTCGTGAAATTCTCTCTGGTCGACTACGTACAACGACATTGGTGTGAGACATGGGTGCAATGAGAGTAATCGACCAGTGCAGTCCTCACACATGTCAAATGGCTTTGTGTCTTTAAGGAATGAAGTTCAACATACCAATTTCATGTTGTCACAAACTCAGCGAGGCCCAACGCAACGCGGAAGAAAGCCCGTTCTTCAAACGTTTTTTATTTTGAGTTTGGACACTTTAACGGGATATCAGTGCGACATTTGCTGTCTCCTCGTTTGACATGTGAATCACGAGACCTTGTATGTGTAATAGTTACTCTCGTACTGCCTACAACATGGTCGCGGGCTTGGTTTCCAACTCTGTCCACATCGCATGATGCGTCACAGCAGTCTTTCGATCATTCGAGCGTCATTTCCGTATCGTTTTCCTCCTTGGTCTGCCTGATGGGTACTATTTCACCAATTCCAATTCCACATTCGCTTGCAACGAGAAAGTCAACAAGCCTCAGTGCTTTGTATCAACAAATACCGTAATACACAAAATATCTCACCAGACAATTTTTCGCCTTGGTGTTGTATATAGACGAGGCATTTTGCTCGTTGGTGAGATAAGTTGTTTTTGAAAGAACATTTGTCATATTAATTTATACAGAACATACCTGCACAAAGTAATAATTGCTGGATACCCAGCCACGTGCAAGAAAAAGTGCGTGGGAGGGTATCAACTTCGCATGACATAAAATACAACGTCCCTTGTGCATACTTCGAGGAGCATGAGGAAGTTTTGTATTGATAGAAGTTCCTGAAAAAAAACTTCGTGGAACATAGTTTCCATTGTGAAAGGAGCGTAATATTATTCAATCTCGTCACTAGCCATGAAAGTGGACACACAAGACATTGCGCTGTGGCGCAGTGGTTAGATGTCACTGTTCACAACCGTGAGGTACAGGGAGCCAGTCTGGGTTTTTGCCCTCTTTTTCCTTTTTGAAAATATTTTTGAAGTGTCTCCCATGGTTGTGGTGAGCGATTTTTGTTTTTAAAACTTTGCTTGGTGAGCTAATATTGTTTCTTTGGAGGACCACGACGAGCAACTTTTCTTTTTCACCCTCCGTGGTGAGTACTTTTGTAGGGTGAGATATTTTGTGTATTATGGTACTACTATCCAATACCGTAGAGCACACAATAACTCACCGCACAAAACTACTTTCCAGAGACCCCAAATCACACAATAACTCACCAATTGTTCCACTCAAGCACAGAATCGCACTCACCAAACACCAGACAAGGGTAAATAAATTTAATACATCATGCAAATATCAATTCTAATTTATGACATTAGAAATATGAATTAAAATACATAATTTTATCCGAAAAATATCAAAATGCACTCACCAGCCAGCAACAAATCACATAATGGTGTGCAAAAAAGTCTGGTGAGTTATTGTGTGCCTTACGGTAACTTCTAATCAGGTGAACTCCCACAGAATTTTGCCTGAAATATTCTCGGTTGACGAGCCCACGACGCTGAGAAATGTTGTCGTCGTGTGGTGGAAATATGTCAAATGTCAACATCTCACGTTGACTTTGCAGTTAACGCGAATGCCGACGGGTTCATTGGCGACAACAACTTGCTCGATGGTAGGAACAGTCAAGTAGGTATTTTGACGAACTTGAACGATTCAATGCGGCTCCATGCAATTGCTGTGAGTACGGTAGGTCACGTAGTTTAATCACAAAGTGCGATTCAGACGCTTAAAGAGACTTTTTCGAAACAGATCAAAGTCGACACTTTTAATGCCGAAAGCTATTATTTCATACTAAACTCTGCGGTCATGTGTGCTATGAAGGGGCTTCGGAGGGCCCATGTTGTGTTGGCTCATGTCGTAAGACGGACCGTGCATGTTTGCCTATGAACGCCCAGCCAACAACTGTACACTTAATAAATTACAACGATTGATGTCTACAACTCGATCATAAACTCGAGGAAAACCTGGTCCACAATATCCGGTACAGCAAGTGGCGCGTCGTGCTCTCCTTGATGGAATCGTGGCTTGTCATGCGCCATCGACGGCGTATCGATGGTGAACTCAATCCAGTTCATCATGTCATCCACCCAATCCATCTCAAGCTTTGCCCGGAGATGTTGTTTACCTCCGTGGCTTGCACAACGATTCTGGAGTCGGGCTTTTCGGTCGCAACCAGGTTCTTGGCATACTTTTTTGATGGATTTGGCGCCGTGTTTGCAGCAAAAGCCATGGGCGCGGGCGTTGGCCATACAGCCAGGCGCTTGACATTGTAGTTTCCCGCCATGGCGCACACAAAGATGGCGCGCGTACACTTGGTTGAAGCACTCGGTGATTTGGCACTTGACTTTGCCTCTGTGGCGGTCGCATTTGCCAGCAAAAGGACCTGGGGCCGTGCAGTCGTTGAAAAGACAAGTCGGAACAATCGATTCTGTCGCCATGGATGTGGTGGTGACGGAGCAAATTTGAAAATGAAGCCAAAGCTGAACAACGTGGCAGTCTATTCACCATATGTCTCACCTGCGTCTGACCGGCCTTGGAAGCCAATATATTGATTTGGTGTCCGTGGTTCGAAATAGTCAACACGCTGTCAACATGGTGGCCTGACATTGCACCACCATATGGTTGGTGGTTCAGGTGTCGGATTGCATCATCATGAACGACAACAAGCACAAACAGCGGCAAATGTTGTTCGCTCTTGCGTCCCCACAACGGTCGGTTTGTTCAACTCTCAAAAAGGTACAGTATCACACTCAGGA
The DNA here is from genome assembly GCA_009835185.1 of Aphanomyces stellatus. Lineage (NCBI taxonomy): Eukaryota > Oomycota > Saprolegniomycetes > Saprolegniales > Verrucalvaceae > Aphanomyces > Aphanomyces stellatus. Next base: position 1,641 of record VJMH01005315.1, on the reverse strand, counting down.
ACTTAGGGAATTGCACTGTATTCGTTTCGAGCCAAAAAGTAGACCGAGATTTCTCAAGACTTATCAACGATGGAGACAGCAAGCACAACGCCAACTCATATCAACGTGCCTTCGAGAGACGTTGGGTCGATTTGTCCAATCAAACTTCGTTATTATTTGACCAATGAAATATTCTCTAGTCGCCCTAGAGTGGTACAGTAATGCAATAACCCAACCCTGTCCCAGTCCCCTGTCCACAATGTAGAGTTGGACGATTTGTATACTGTGTCGCCCCATGCTCGAATCAGCGAGTCGTGTTTCAAGCGGGGAAGCCAAGATGGGGTGTAGTCTTTTGATGCATTGTTCCTGCAGGAAATTTGGTCTACCTTGATTTTATGAAGTAAAATTTTCGTGTTTTTTGCATTACTAGTATTTGTCGTTCCTGCAGTGAGCTCGTTTTAAACACTTAGGAAACAGAGGAATGTTGTGAGAAGTTGACACCATCTGCGTTTGCAATTTTCCTCCCAGCGACCGACAGTGGCTTTTTGTACATATTCTTTAGAATTTGTTAGACTTTGGGTTGGAATGGGTTCAAGTAGTGCATTTGCGTTGTCGATCGAACGAGGATTGTTTTAATGCGGAGAGGATGACAATACGACACAAGCCATCGTTAGCGGCATTTTTTATCATTAAAAAACTCAAACGATTTAGCGACCAATGGACACTCTGAAATTGACCCCTTTTGACCGAAAATGAGAGTTCCGTCGGTCTCGTCGGTTGTTAGAAATGTGTTTGGGACACTTTATTGACGTCATAAATTCAATTCCAACCCTGTCGCGTTAATCGAGACGGGATCTGGACTACAGTTGTCCACTTGATTTTGCAGCATGGTTGATTATTAAAAAATACAACCTTGTTGAAAACGTCATTGCCCTGGCATAAGTTGTTTGGACCGTTCTATTTCAAATGTGGACAAGGAGCCAGGTTTTGGGTAAAGTGTACCTCGAATCGATGTCAACCAGTCGTATGTTTCATGGCGAGACAACAAAATAGGCCGCACAGCTTTTTGCAACCAAGAAAACAGCGTTAGTATACATGCCGTCCCTGGTTAGGCGAATCAACCCATTATAAACAAGAAAGATAGGCTTGACAATGGCACCGAGAACTACATTCAGTGCCAACCACGAGCTTGAGCAATATACTTCCAGGGTGAGAAAATATCCTGCCTGCAGATAAAATTCTATGGATAATTCAATGAGTGAATTTCCTGCCCATTCTATCCCTCTCACAATGTGTAAACTCTGTTGTGAAAACATTGCATGAACGCATCCCAACTTGATTTGTTACGAAGTGAAATCGGCCATCTGCCTTTCATTTCAAGTCTTTTCCCATCTGCCACAACTCGTACATCATGGTGACTGCGGCCTGTTGCTTCAACGCGTGCCCTCGCCCAGCCATCCATGCTGGCAAATGCCAGCTTCACAAAGGCCGTGTTCCGTGTGACGTTACTGGCTGCAGAAACCAAGCCTACGCCCGCCACCTCTGCGTCAAACACGGTGGTAAGCGGACGTGCGAGCTCCCAAACTGCGTCCGCAACGCCCGACGAGAAGGCCTCTGTTTTGTCCATGGTCAACTGCCCAGCTACAAACGACGCTGTCTTGA